>CAJNIZ010011270.1:0-30154 GCA_905231905.1 Symbiodinium pilosum | reverse complement strand
TCTTTCTTTTGCTCTTTGTTTGCTTCTTTCTTTCTTTCTCTCGTTCGAGGGGCAAAGAACCAAGAGCCACGGAAAGCAAGAACTTGTAGGAAATCCTTAAGGGGCGAGCCAAACCAGGGTAGAGCCAAACCTTTGAAAAAAAAAAAGAACATGGCCCAACGCTAAACCCAAACCCTAATTCCTAAACCCTAAATCCTGAATCCCAAACCCCACAACCTAAAACCCTAAACCCTAAACCTTGGAATCTTCTTGTTGTGCAAACAACGGCCTCCTGCAGCAACCTCTCAGCTTCCACCAATGCGGCATCCTCAGATTCGGATCTAGGGATTAGGGTTTAAGGTTTATGGTTTGGGATTTAGGGAGTCAGGCTTTAGGTTTTGGGGTTAGGGTTTGGGATTAAGCTTTAGAGTTAGGGTTTGGGTAGGGTTTGGGGTTTAGGGATAACAGGGGTTTAGGGTTTAGGGATTAGGGTTTCGAGATTTTAGTGTAGGGTTTCGAGAACAGGGATTCAGGTTGAGGGAATCATTTTAGGGATTAGAGGTTCCGAAAATTCGGGGTACCTTACAAGGCGATATATGGGTTGTATAGCGAGATATAGCGTTTAGGGTTCAGAGTTTGCCAAATTATGGGTAGCTTGTCTTAGGGGTCGCAATGCTAAGAATTGTAATGCTTTCGGGTCTATGTTGGGGTCCGCTTATTTATGTAAAGCATCTGATTGGGCTGCATTCTCGGAACAGGGTTTAGGGTTTAGGGTTACATAGCGATAGGGATTATATGTCGGAATTGTAAGAACTAGCTCGGAATTACATATGGTTCCTTTAGGACTTATACTTGGAATTCTGCAAGATTCCAAAAGGACATATACAAGAACTATGTAGGAGTTCTACTGAGGTTTAAATTGCAATTTTGTAGGGTTTGTCAGAGGCTTATCAAGTTTGTAGATAGCTGGAGGATAAACAAAGGAACTATATCAGAATCACGTGGAGCTATATAGTGGCATTATCTGGCATCGCAGATGAAACTTGATATACATGTTTGACTTTGGCTATGACAGTAGTTGGTCGCTGCATCCCAAACACACACCAAAAAGCTTGTAATCGTTGAAAGTACGCTCGAAACCCAACCTGCATCTCGTGGGCGCAGCACAAGGGCGCAACTCGAATATCGGCACTTGTTAACCCCCTAAGCCCACACATCCTGACAACCTGGAGCAGACATTTGCAGTTTCCTTCCTCCTGAACTCAAAAAAAATAACCCAGGATCTATGAACCCCCAAACTGCGACACCGCTAAACATGTCCTAAGGCAAAAAACAATTGAAAACAAGCTGGGCACATCCGAAGGGGCCTGAAACCTTCGGAGAAAGGACTCATGGAGCACTTTGCGCAGTTTCAGTACAGGCATTCAGCTCCGTTTGAGACAGGAATACTGGAAACTAGTGGGCTCTTTCTCTGCATGGAAACCTCCATTTCGGCCCAACCATAAAAGCCCCATACCCTATGGCTCACATGCACTTCGCTTTTTGACTTGAGAGGCGTAGCAGCTCCTCAAAAGCAACCCAAGCAACGCTTAGCTATATCATCCCGCATCAAAACCCCTAAACCCATAAACCGTATTTAGGAGCTTCTGAGCAAACTTCGGAGGAGCGTCGCGATCTCCATTTGCCGGGGCGGCGGGAAGAGGACAGTTGGAGCCCACAGCCTCGGGTTTCGGGCTCAGGGTTCAGAGTTTAGTGATGTTTAGTGCAGTGTTTACCTGGATGGGTACTGTCCTACATTTATACTCGGGCCTGCCCCCAAAAAGGTAGGACGTCCAGGGTCCAGGTAGGGTTCAGAGGTCAGGTTTTAGAGTGTGTTTAGAGGTAGAATCAAACAAATAGAATAGTGGAATTGGTGGAGAATCCAATCAAAAGGAAAATGCAAAATGGAATGGAAACTGTGAAGCACGGGGGATTAATAGGGATTGTAAGGCGCTGGTTCTATTCTACTATAGATAAAAGGGATTGTATACCTACGGTCCCCTCTTGCTAAGTGGACCAACAGCCAAGTATTCTGCTGCTCAACAGAATACAAAATTGTAGAGTGCTGGCATCAGTTTGGGGTGATGGCTCTACATTTTCCTACAGATTCCTTCTAAAACTCTAAACAGCTGAGCCCTAAACCCTAAACTCTAGACCCTAAACCTGAGGCCCCTATAACTCGTGCCAAGTTCCTGAGTTTCCTGCGCCTAGAAAAGGATGACTTGTTTGCAGTAATGGTCTTGTTATTTAGAAGCCAAAGTTCAGAGTTACTCACCCAGCTGCCAAGCATGCAGAACCCAAAGGTATCAAGTCAACCTTCCAATCCCCTACAGAATCCTAGGTTTACCGCTCAGGGTATTTCATCTTCAGTTTTCAGCTAATACCCCGCTGTAAGGGCGCAGCATCGGCAATGATTGGGAAAACTTAACAAACCCTAAACCCTCAACCCTAAACTGTAACCCCTCAACCCTAAACCCTAAACCATTGGGCACTTCTCAGAATGGTCTCTTTGCAACCCCTCGATAAGGAAGGCATCACAATAAATCCGAGGGCTTCAGGTGCCTCTACCTCCAAAACAAGTTTAGGGTTGAGGGTTTAGGGTTTAGGGATTACGGTTTCGGGTTTAGAGTTTAGCGTTTTTAGGTTTAGGGTTCAGGGCTTAGGGACAAGAAGCCCATGACTCACGCGATTGCTAATTTGGGGGGTTGGGGTTACCAAGATGTCATATGGGCTGTTCGCAAAATTATGGGTGCCTTTCGGTTATAGATTCTATTCCGGCACCTGATGCTTAGGGACCCTTCTCTTAGGAACTACCCAGATATTAATCCTCAAGCCTTACAAGTCCGTGTATAATTTACCCGCAGGATGTCATCCCCATATGCCCCGAACTGCCGACCCTACTGGCTGAGGGTGCCGCTGCTGCACCAGAGCCTCGTCGCGCATGGGATTTTGGTCGAGGTCGGGATTTGAAGAAACTTTCGTGTTATCCAGCACAGGATCGTATGAAAGGCCAGACAGTAACATCTGGTTACAGCTTGGGTTTGCCTACCTAGGGTCTGTTCCATCTCCTCAGCTCTTTTAGGTTTGAAGCTTCAGGGTTCAGGGTTCAGAGCTAGGGGCAGGACCATGTGGACGGGTGGTATTTTGCATAGTGTGAGACTGGTGAAAGGCAATCTACAAGCAATACATTGGCATAGTTTGGTGGTTGAGGGTTGCATCTGTCAGAGGTAGGATGTCACGGTGTGCTGTTGCAGGACACATGAGCTACAGTCGATATTCCTTCTTGGGACTGTACTATTACTTAACCAGCAAAAGGACCCCTTTGAAATCAAGTGAGGCCCGGTGCGTCTCTTACACCCGCTCTGGCCACAACGAACCCCAAGGACATGAATCCCAGAGCCCTCCAGCCATGTGGATTTGCGGGGTTTCGGATTGGAGGCATTTTAGGGCTTACACTGCAACAAATCTCAAACCATACAGCGCTGATGAGTCCTCAGCGTGAGATGCACTGTCACATGAGCTATAATCTAAAAACTCCTTAAAGCGGGGCTATATAGGGGATTATATGGGGAAGTAAAATAGGGGTTATTAATGGGGATGCTAGGAGTTTAGACTCTAGTTCAGATGAAGTTCTGGCGGCTTTGCCAGCCAGGCACCTAAACCCCACACCCGCAGCCCCCAAAACCCAACACCTTGGCCATGTTTACCTCAAGCCTATGGCCGCTGAACCGCATCTTCTTCCAATCCAACAGACTACACTGCCAAGCCTGCAGAAATCTACTGAGTTGCTTTTAAGGAACTCAAATTAAGGTACCATACTGGGTATCAATAGTAACGAATATGGTTTCCCCGATATATAGACTTGAACTAAGTTCCTTAACAACCCAGTTTAAATCCAGATTCCAGAGCCAGGTATGACAGGTACAGCTCAACAAGAAGCACCCTCTGGAGATTCCTTTCAAGCTGTACCTAGGGGTTTCCCAAAATTAGGGGTACCATTTTTCGGGTCCCCATAATACGGAACATGATATTTGGTGGTCTACATTGGGGTCCCCTATTGTGGGAAACTGTCACCTATCTCCGAGACTCCACAGCCTCAAGTACACAAACGCACGCCCTAGACTTCCAGAGTTCCTGCATCACACTCACTATAGAATTCCCTTGTAAGAGTATGCTTGGGGACCCTACACCCTTAAATCTGGGTTTAAGGGTCTGGGATTTAGGTTGGCCCTAGTCCCAATACAAACCTACAACCAGAAGCCAAAATCAGGCCTGAGACGTCAAAACATAGCTGCTGCTCAAGATCCGCTTTCTCGCTGTCTGGATGCGGGTAGTTTTCAGAGTTCTTCCGTCAGTTTGACATTGCGGCGCAGTAGCAGTTTCAGGTTTCTGGGTTTGGGTTCCGGGTTCAAGGTTTGGGGTAACCTCTACAGTGTGGACACTGCCCATAGTTGCAACCTACCAATGATCATACTTATAGCGCAGCTACTACCTTCTGAGAAAGTTGCCATGCTTTAGTTTACTTGCGGATCCTTTCAGCAAGCATCCTGGCATTTCTGAGCAAAATAAGGAGCCCTGATGTCCAGTCAAAGCACCAACTTGCGACGTCCAGACACCTAGCAAGAAAAGTCGAAAATCACAGGCTCGCACCCTCACCCTGCCCCTGCCGTTTTAGTCCCCTCCTGTATCGAGTTTCTGCTTTAGGGTTCCCCATGCCTACGTTCGCCTAGTCAATCGTCAAATGCCTCCCCACACACGTTGTTCGTTGCGAAGCTTTGAGTGCGCGTCGCGCTTTACAACACCCTGACCTCCCCAAACCCAAGCCTAAACAGCAAAGTCTCAAACTGCAGACTCCAAGGGTCCAGACCCACATCCCATAACCTGAGGTCTAGGGATCCAAGTAGCCCAATGTAAGTGGTCTTTACAGACCTTGGTAGGTCTTATTTGTATACTTGGATGGCTGGGGGAAAGTAGAACACCGGCGCCTTCGCAGCCGTTGCATCTGCAATCGAAACCATACACCTGCATCTATTTCCTGAACCCCAAAAGTAGGTAGAATAATAGCCCGAAACCCATTATTATAGCCCAAAAGGCCATTATTCTACATACTTTTGGGGTTTAGGTAAGCACGTTTCTGACCTCGCTCTCTCCTTCCTGCATAGCTGGATGAAGCCCCTAAATCAGAATAAGGATTCCTTCCCCTTGCACAACAGAAACACGGTTTAGGGCTTGGGGTAAAGCTGGGACCAGCATCCTGTCAGTTTCGGGCTTAGGGTACTGCATCTGGATTCGGAATACAGAACTTGGGCACATAGAGGCGGAGGTTCCGAGTCCCCAAACGGGACACGTGTAGATGGCCCAGTGGTAACCCCACCTATAACTGCCCAGAAACCTTCAATCACTTCTTAGGTTCGGCCGCGCTTTGGAACGGGGACAACAGGCATGAGCTGAAAATGAAAGCCGCATGTGGGTTACTTCCACAGCCAATGGTCTGGTTGCAAAGAGAGATCACAATTTCGGCACATTTTATTGATACTAAAAATCCTGCATGCGTGACCCTAGTATACTATAGTATCATAGTTCCCAAGGTAGGAGGTACCTAGGTGCAGTAACGTTGCAGGGGGTGCGTAGCACGGAATGTGTCAGACTGTGTGTGCTTGTATAGGGATAGTGATTGAGGGATCAAGGGGGTCCCCTTTCAGGAAGCTTCAATCAAACATCCACATTTCGAGCAAAATCCTGACCTGATGTCACTCTTGGAAACACATGCAATTGTGCATTGCTACTCTCTCCCAGGCGAAAAAAGAACTCCATACAAGGGCAGTTGTCGTTCTATTTGCTGGTACGAACCCAATGGGGAAGCGGATCCCCATACTCGATCCTGTAATCCCCAACAAGCTTTCAATGTCTGCAACCTTCCTTCAGTCCGTAGACTCACAACCAGCCTTTTGAACGATTCAAAACTTTGGAGGCAGGAAGTTTCAGCATGAAATAATTTCATTTCTCGCAGAAAGTGTCGGATGCAAATTCTAGCATTGAGCGTGCATCCAGCGCGATTTAAGATTCAGGGTTGCAGCGCCTGCAGGGAGGAATTCTGGCTCCTGTTGGACCTAACCTTAACCCTACAGGGCGTGCTGCGGATGATTCAGACCTACTTGCAGCACGACTTCTAACCAACTCTAGTCACTAATTAGTTCAGCTATCAACCTCGCAGGTCTCCTGCTACGGGTCTATAATGATCCATGGACCTCTAACTAGGCCAGGCGCTAAGAGCCAGACTCTAGACCTGAATACTGGAAGCCCTAAACCCCACACCCGGTTTAGGGTTTAGGGTTGTGGGGTTTAGTGTTAAGGGGTTTACCATTTTAGGATCCAGGGACGGTGAAAGCTTGTTTCTTCAGGCTTCCGTGAGAGTATGTTTCAAGCTTGCCCTCAGATGATGGCACTTCTGAAAACAGGGAAGCCCCAAAACGGACCCACAATACTGGGATACTTCTCAACCCCATTAGTATCGCAGGAGCCCGCAGAGTCTCTACATCCTTCCTGTAGAACCCCTTAATGACCCTTGTTATCTTTGTATATTCCGTTTTTCTGATCCCGACATTCCCATCGACAAGCCGACGCCCTCGGCCGCAAACAAAAAACTGCACTCTAAACTCAAAACCACCAGTCGCAAGTCCATGGGCAGGGCAAATCCCATAATCCCATTAGGGGGTTTATTTGGGGGCTTATACTTGGTATGTAAGTACACGCATAGACTGCTTCTTACGGTACTCTACACTACTCAATCTTTAGTTTCTCTCTCTCTCTACCACTTTTTGCATATGGGGCGGTAAGATTCTAATGTCTAGTTACCCATGGACCTCCAAGTGGATTCCTGTTACCACTATAGAACCCAGTGTCCGTTTCATTGCGAATGTGATGCTCGATTTCATTCTCCGCTCTTACCCGCAGACTTCCCGCTGAGTCTACGTGCGAGGCCTGAAATTGTCTATGTATATATATGTATATATATATATACATATATGGTAATTTCCCGAAACCAAAGGACCCCAATATCGACCGCAAACTACTGCACTTCTGGTCATGGGGACCCCCGATATGGACCCCCATGTATGTATGTATATATATATATGTGTGTGTGTGTACAAATTATCATTAAAACTACCCGTGGGCTTTCAGATATGGGAACCCTAAACCCTAAACCCCCTGCACCCCATAAACCCCCTAAACCCTGAACCATAAACCCCCTAAACCCTGAATCCTAAACCCTAAACCCCCTAAACACCATAAAACCTAAGCCCTAAGCAAGCACCGAGGCGATACCTCCCACAGCTGCTCCCGCCGCTGCCACTTGGGAAGTGCTAAATCCACCTGGCTCGTCTGATGCGGGGTCAAAGGTGGATAGACTTGGAGGGGTCGTATTGTTGCTTCCAACAGTCTTGCGAAGATTTTTCCACGCCTGGGACCGACAAGAGCTGCTCATCTGTATAGTAAGCCTCATGGTTCCAAGTCGGTATCATCTGCAGGGTTCACGGGCCCAAAGTAGGTAAACTGAATACTTGAGAAATAAATTAGGCAACAACCCATTTCTAAGCCCGCGCTCAGCGCCCAAACCCCGAACCCCAGCCCAGACTTTGGACCTCAAAGACCAAACGCGTATGCATTATGAGGTAGATGCCTATACATATTGCTATAGTTGTTTATACAAACCTCCCCTTCCTGAACAAAGTTATGTACTGTAACCTGAGAGAGGAGAACATCATCTGACTCTTCCGTGAGGACTATAAGCTGGCTGTTTGAAGTATCGCCGCAGGTAAGAAGGCCTTACACGATCAAGACCAAGAGCCTACTTGGAGGTCCATGGGACTTAGTAACTACTTATATCTGGGCTTATAACGCTACTTATGATTCCCCTAACTGGACTTATAGGGGCTACCCCAATTATGAGTAGGGTTATAACCCCAGTTATAAGTAGTTACTAAGTCCCACGAGCCTCCAAGTATAACCCCCTGTGTAAGCAGGCTAAGGGACACGTAGGAGTGTGTCAGCTCCTCGCCTGCCCCGGGGTGATGGAACAAATGGTATGCCGCGAATGAAATGGGCTGTAAGGCGGTGGGGTTCAGGTCTATGGGGCTAGGGGGTTTTAGGGCTGGGCTTTGGGAAATTATAACTAGAATGTTGGGAGGGTTCAAGGATTTACGGTTTCTTGGCTCTGGGGGTTTATATAGGGTCTGGCGATACGGCAGCTGAAGTAAACTTTAAGGCTAGGCCTGCGGGATCAGGCTAGGACCTTAGGGTTTGGGTTTAGGGGTTTGAGGTTTAGGACCTGTGGGAAAAGCACACACGTCATCCGCGCATGTGGGTGGTTGGCAAACAAACCCCTCTTTGGGGGATTGAGGCATCAGACCTTTCTTGGATGAGACGTCATTACGCACATTGAAAGCCAGGGGTTCTGCCCCCAGAAAAATGGTTGTTTCCAAAAATAGGTGGACCCAATCATAGACCCCAACATCCTATCAGCCTGATTCTGGGGACCCGCAAATTTGTACGCCTTACTTTAAGAAACCCCAAAGAAGGACCAGACAAGCCCGACCGAAATCAGCCATAAAGGATTGTTCAACTTTTGTTGATACTAGAATCTGGAAATGTATACTACACTACCATAATTCCCCAGGGTATATGGTACCTAGGGTCGGTCATGCAGGATGTTTCGTATCCACCGTAGGCCACTCTCAGTTCAACAAGGCCTCCTAATGGCCATCAAAGTAATATTTGCATTAACTGGTTCCTCATTTCTTTATTGGCATACCAGTAGATCTTGTAGAACCAGAAATTATCCTTATTGGGTTCTAATTAATATGATACGAATTCCAACTAAACAAAGCCCCCGTTAATGACCACCTCCCAGACTTTGCACCTGAAAAAACAGCTCAGTATTCTACAGACTATTTACAGAGACCGTCGGAGCTATCCCAGCGTTTCTATGGCTTTCTGTAAAACTGCCTGCGTTGTGGTTAACTCCTCTCCTTTGCCTGTCTCAGATATGGTGTTCGAAACACCGCGCAACAAAGATACTGAACCGATACTTTGTGGTTGCTTGAGGGTTAGATTTCTTGCAGGGGATGATGGAAGGAGTTGCTTCGTTTGCCGATGGATCAAAGCATGAGCCGCTCCCTCAACCCTCAACCCTGCAAAGTGAATTTTAAAACCCTAAGCCCTAAGGCCCGAGCCTGCAGCCACAGGCTCCAGCACACGAACTGCCTGGTCAGGGCATCTCGCACCGCTGAACAGTTCTATCATGCAGTTACGGGTTCGTTCACCCAAACAAGTGGCACACTCTCCTAAGATTATGCGTAGATGAGGGCTTGGGTTAGGGTAGAGCCAGGGTGTGCCAGAACAAAAAAGGGCCATGACTTGCGCCCATGACTTGCTCCAGCTCGGGTGACCACGTCTAAACTCCATGTGAGCAGGGCTTTTGGGTGGTGAGCATGGTAAGCATATACTTATACCGTATACCGTTCGTTTAATACACCATGACCTTACTCCTTATGCAACCTACAGTACTTCCTGTTTAAGAAACTGCCCAGTTACCCCCTACTACTACATGAGAACCGCAACCTTGTGTGGGCTATGTCCTAACAACCGGCACCTCACCCTAAATCTAAAACTCATCTCTGAGATGATCGATGTTTGAAATCATCCCACTTTGATCGAACATGGAAGCCAAAAAGCTGTTGAATGGGAGTGCCATGTTAGTTCTGGGGAGTGTTTACCCTCAACCCCCTAGAGCCGTGTAGATCCCGACCGGTATGACTCTCATCAGGCACCTCAAAAAGGGTTCCATGTTAGCCCCCCCAAACCCTAAACCCCAAATCCTGGTTTTCTTGAATCAGGCCGGAAACCTTCTTTGGCACCTGGAATCCCATACTCCACCCACTCTTGTCCTAGGAACTCTTTGGAGCCCCACTACCTCGTACCCCACTACTATTGAACCTGAAGGTACATTCCTTCTTTAATTGGGTCCAAGCAGGTTGTGGGGTCCAGGAAGTGGGGGTCCTGAAAGTCCCTAGCAACTAGGAGCCTCTCTTGACTTAAACCCTAAACCCTAAACCCATTCACTAAACCACTAAACCCTACAGGGCTTAAAGCCTGTAAGCTCCCTTGACTTAGTAGGTCTACTTGGCGCAGAGATTCGGTTAGGGGGACCTCGCAAATAGCTTTGTAATTGGGATAACTAAGGTTACTGTAACGGTTACAGGGTTAATTAACCTGCTTACGAAGTCTCCAAGTATGGTGCCTATAGTCGAGAATTTTGGGGATGGTAGGTAGACTTGCTATGTCCAAAAAACCTCCAAGCAACCCACTGCAGTGACTTCCCTAAACGGGGAAACTGAATATAGACCCTAAAATACTAGACTCCTCAGCATTGGGAACCACAAAAGGGTGCCCTTAATTTTGGGAGACCCTAAACCCTAAATGGTAGTTTCCATTTTCTTTTTCCATGATCCCTATATAACCCCTCCTAAGCCCTAAACCCCTAATTGTGGGAAACACTAAACCTCATAATTTGAATGCGCCCCGGCCTGCATGGGAAGCTCTCCCTCGCAAAGCTCGTAGGCTAGTAGGCAGTTAGGCCTCGGCAAGGTCCATTTGGTTTAGGGTTTGGGGTTTAGGGTTGGGGATTTAGGGTTTCGGTTTTGGGGCTTTGGGTGTAGGGTTTGGGGATTCGCGTTTAGGCTTCAGATAGGTTCTATATATTGGAAGTCCCATGACCTTCGAAACATCTCTGGTAGCCCCAACCCCAATGACAGGGACCCTGAACTTATCATAAGACTGCATGAGCTCTAGTTTTGGAGGCTAACGCCCCTTCTTGAAGAAGCGAAGGGTGCAGGGGAAAAAGAGCAGTTGTCGAAGCTCTTCCTTCAAAAGCCATATGAAGCGAATTGAGCGGAAGTGCTAGATGGCCTCCACTCTCTTGTCAGGATGTACTGGGTTGCTGTTAGGGAAGTTAAGTTAAGTTACCATAATGGGTATACATATATAGTACTTAATAGTGTTTCCCAAGATAGTAACTTAATTTAGGCTCCTTAACAGCAACCCAGTGTATGCGTGTGCTAGAGAGTCTCTAAACGGCATTTGCTGTCCTCAAGCCTTTGGTTTGGTCTCAATACCAGGCCTGAAAACCCTGACCCCTACCCGAAACCCTGAGCCATGAGCCCCTGACCCTGAACCCTCAACCCTAAACCCTAGACTCTAAACCCAGAACCCTAGACCCTAACCCTAAACCCTCTATGCCGTTACACCCAAACCGGAGCCAGATCTGGGGTTGTAGGGGTTATAGGAAACGATTATGTATATACATACATTATTTGGGGTTTAGGGTTTAGGGTTGGAGGGCCGGGGGGACTTAGAAAGTAGGTGGGTAATTAGGGTAGCTAGCGCTACTATATGGGTTACGGGCATTATTAACCTACTTACTAAGTCCCCCTGACCCTCCAAGTAGGGTTTAGAAAGGCAGATAGAGAAACTCTGGGTGGTACACAGCTTTTTGGGGTGTTCTGCTGGCTTAACTTCAGGTTCTGTAAGAAACCAGCGCTGCGCTACGAAAACACGCATGCGATCGGTGATCTGCAAGAGTAGCAGGGGGCTGTAGGCAATAACCTGGTTGCAAATTAAGCGTTTTGCTGCGTAGCTGCTTCAGAAAGAAACAACAACAATAGCTTGAAGTTCCTCTAAGTTGCTGGCATCAGACAGAATCCACAGACTCGAGCAAACCATCAACAGTCTTAGCCTGAAATCTGAAACCTCAACTTTGGAATCGTCAAGTTTGGAAAGGCGCACCATAAAGCCTGAAGCTAAGCCCTCCATGAGGGCTCGTCACGCCACGGCAGCTGCTGCAGCGGGAGAAGGACGCCGCAGGAGCAGGGGCCGGGGCGGGGGGCAGTGGCGGGGTTGGCAGCGGCGGCGGCGGTGGTGGCGGTGGTGGAGTAGCAGGAGCAGCATCAATAGCAGCAACAGCCGCCATAATGATAAAATGGAAGAAGGTAACCTCGTCCTGAAGCTATTTCCTGGCCTGCAGCTGTGATTCAGCGTGGCGCCATGCGGGAAGCAACCTGCCAACTACACCGGCAACGTTAAAATAACTCCAAAACCTCAAGCACGGCCATTCTGTGCCTACAGGAGCACCATTATAAGCGAGGTCGCGTGAGGTCGTTGTTGCGTACTTATTTGGTCAGCTGCATTACGAGATCCAGCTGCAGAGTTGAAAATCTTTAGCTGCAGGAGTTGGGAATGATAGGAAAGATCATGGGTTCCCTTGCAACCCCGCTACTTACACCCCCACCCCTATGCTCCCCTTTAATTACTTCTCTCGCTTTCCCTTAAACCCCTCAACCCTTAAACCAGGGTAGGATCCTACAATATGACCCACAAAACGGAAGATCACACGTCGCCTGTACATGGCTCATGTGGCTAGCGGACTTTTTCAGAAGACTTTGGTGAAGGGAGGAAATCTTGCACCATTTCCTATCCCCAAAGTATCGTAATTATCATCATTGGGAGCTATGTGGTAGTTTCCCAAAGCAAGGGGACCCCAAGACAGACGATAATATACTAAAATCTTTTGTGAGGATCCTCAAAAAAGTACTCCTAATCTTTAGCTTGGTGCTGGATTTTCGTCCACAGTCCAATGGTTCTGATATTACAGGCCCTCCTGCGGGTTCTCAGAATGAGGAAGGTTGTTCATCTGGGTGTATAAGGGGGACCGCTGTTTGTGGAACAGCCTCATAAGTCAGGCGAATACCTGGCACAGCTGTTGATGTCTTCTGCAAGGAAAGGCATACCCAAACTTGAAACCCAAGCCCCCGATACCTGAAACCCTACTTTCTAGATCCCAAGCCCTTAATATGAAACGCCTTCCGCAGCCACTGGATATCTTATGCGTAGGATTTCAGGTTTAGGCTGTGTGTCATCGGATTTCTAAGTCTTCGAAGCTTTGGGGGCTTTTGCAATAGCAAGGGTCTCTTGGAATTAACTGTGTTGCTGTTAAGGAACTTTCAGTATTGTTAAGTAATGGATATATGTGGTGAATAATAGGGTTTCCCCAATATAGTAACTTGAATTAAGTGCCGTAAATTTCCCATTTCATTGTCCATGCTCTTTCCATTCGATTTTCCACTATAGAACGGATAATATAACCCTAAAACCTAAGCCCCATAACAGCAACCAACGGTTTTCCAGGCATACCCTGCGTCCATGGGTTGCATTAGGGGAGAAACAGGGCGCCTTGATCATGAGAAACCCCTACATCAATGGATGAAAGCTTATTCCATGATGGCTTGCGGTAATTGGGTAGGGTACAATTTCTGCTGCGTCGATTCTTGGAGCTTCTCAATACATGAGGTCCTGAGGAACCACAAGGGTTATCTGGGGATTGTGCACAAATTGCGTGGAATTTGGTATTATGTAGAGGTTGTATTGTTTGCCTGCGGAGGATTCTCGGGCATACTACAAGGGCATCAGGCTCGCCACGCAGCGCAAATCAGGGACTCAAGTGTAGGCCTTACGCATCCGAGGGGTTGAAGAAGGAGGTTAAGGGTTCAGGGTTTTCAGCAATTTTGTCATGTCTTTCAGCCTCCAAGCCTCCCCACACTGAACTTTACGTACCGCATCCTCCAAATCCTGAACTCCCCCTACACTGCCTGCGCCCACAGCGATGAACAAATCATCTGTGACGGCCTGAGGTCTTCTTGAAGCGTGGCTTAAGAAGTTTTAAGGTGGAGACTCACCCTTGCTTAAGGGGATTAGAGGCTCTTGACAGACGATCTCTTGACTATTGTACTTTCTGGAAGTATGTCTGGAAAACATTGCTCTCCTACCCTAGTCTTCAGGATAATGGCATCTGATAGCAAAGCATCAAGCAGAGCTCGAGGTCGAGGGACTCACACACTAATCCTACGAATCTACAGGTCTCTGATTATCCCCCAAAACTACCTGCCCCTACACTGAGCTTGATGGTTTTTTTTGCATTCCCTACTATACTCTTTTGGAAAGTGTAGGGGCTGCAGTACGGATCCACACCATTCCTGCCCACTGCCCTGCGCCCCACGCCCTGTTGTAGTCGCTCTTGGCTTTTCCAAGACGGCCTCCTTCGTCAGAGCTAGTAAGTAAATCCCCGATTATCCAATTGGCGGCCAGTCAGAAATTGCCCCGCTATCGAAAGGCCTCAATATCTTTTTTAATCGTTATGGTGTTTTGGTAGGGCATTTCAGTATATATACTTGAAACGACATGAGCCCCAGGGTACAGCCACTCAGGCTGCGACTAAGGTCAAAATCAGCAGAAGAAGGTGCAGCTTATTATGAACAACGCCTACCGAACATGATGTTTAAGCCTTCCTGCATTAAATTGAAAAGGGAGGATGGTGCAATAGCAACTTGCGCGTTGCGATCCAGGTAACTTGTGTCGGAAGCGTTCAGGCAACTGAAAACAAAACAAGCAATAAACTGGCATAGCTGGAGCATGTGCCTACCTGGGCTGAGTTTCTGAGTTCCCTCGCCTCACCTGAAAAAATGCATCTGCACCTTTTCGGGTCAGAAAGCCTTTGACAAGGATCCCGTTAGAAACGGCTATCATCCGTGTAGAGTTCAGGGTCATCAGTGTTGAGCTTGGGGGTTGTTCTTGTGGACTCATGCTCGACGCCTCCGAACACGACAGCGCAAACACACGGTACGACGTGGTAGCGATCGACAACATGATTAAATGTGAACCCACTCCTTTACTTACCAGGGGTTAATAGGGAATCAGGCAGTATTTTAAATAGTGATTATGTAGAGATTATATTCCCTTATTGCTACTAACAATCAGCAAGTTTAAGCCTTCACCTGCCCTGGAACCGTGGCAACAACTGAAGTTTTTGTGCCTCTTGGGGGTCAAAAGCAGAAGACTCAGGACCCCTAAGCCCTAAACCCTGACCTCTTAACCCGAAGCCCTAAACCCAAAATTCCAAACCAACCCCAGGTATGGGGTTCTCTGAGAGCTTGGAGCCCGGACAAAGTTGTTGTTTCCTTAGCTCAGGAAAGTCCCGTGTATCCGGTCTAGGTCTACAACCCATGTTTCGGTTTAGGGTTTAGGCTCGATAGGGCTTTAGACTAAGGATTTACGATTCAGGGGTCTACCAACGAAGGAATGAAAGACATTGACCGCTTCTTCGCTGTAGTGAAATTCTACTCCTTGGAACTCGCTTGACTTAATAAGACTGCCAAGTGATAAGCATGATAAGGGGACTTGTTGGGGATAGTAAACAGGCTTACCAAGTCAAAAGAGCCTCCAAGCGTGTCACAGACTTCTTCCGAGAGCCCAACATAGCTTGATTAAGGTATATACCTTAAATCATACTATGATCCTTATTTTATGATTCTAGCTTGATGAAGGTATATACCTTAAATCATACTATGACCCTTAATCTGATTTAAGGTGCACTCCTTACTTAGTCTTACTGGTGGTTAGTAGGGAATAAGGGAAAATAATCTCTACCGTGAATAACCCTAATATAATAGAACTACTCCATCCAGAGTTCCCTATTAACCCTCAGTAAGAAGTGCAAGCATGGCAAGACAGCCCCAGTTGTACCCGTCAGCCAAGCACTCTGCCCAGCCAAGCAAGTGCAGGGCCGCTGGGAGAAAGCTCTCCACCATCGGGAGCAAGCTCTGCCAAGCAAGCAAGCAAGTCAGCTCTTAACCATAAACCAATCTCGTTCTTCCCGACATTGGGAGCGCATCCCTCTGTCTTTCAAGCGAGTTTCTGCATCACTGGAACTGCCCAAGAGGGTGACGATCGGCAAGGGTACATGCAGCACGAACAGACATCAGCTCTTAACCATAAAATCGTTCAATCTTCACAGGTGCCTGGATGCCCAGGGTCAGTCTGAACTATCTCTCTACATCCTGCATCTGTCCCACCAGCACAACTTCCAGGCACACACGAAGTCAAGCAGGTGCACAACCCTAAATGGGGTTTCCCAAAATTAGAGGGCACCTCTTTGCGGGTCCCCATAATAAGGATTATTGTGTATTGGGGTCAATATTGGGGTCCCCCTTTTTGGGGAAACTGCCAAAATGTCAGCATCCACAATTCGATCGGCGTCGCGTGCGGATCCAAGGACGACTTTACAGGAGAAATGGTTTCGGACAAAGCAGCACAATATGACCTGTAGTCTAAACTCCTAGTATATCCCTTACAACGCATATAACACTCCGCTATGTAATCCCTGATTTAACCACAGTTTAAGGAGTTTAGACCATAAATCATATGCTGCCTGTGCTCTCAAGACTGGGCGGCTTCACAAACACAGTGTCAAGTCCGCAAATACAGTCAGCTCTTAACCATAAAACAATCTCGTTCTTCCCGACATTGGGAGCGCATCCCTCTGTCTTTCAAGCGAGTTTCTGCATCATTGGAACTGCCCAAGAGGGTGACGATCGGCAAGGGTACATGCAGCACGAACAGGCATCAGCTCTTAACCATAAAATCGTTCAATCTTCACAGGTGCCTGGATGCCCAGGGTCAGTCTGAACTATCTCTCTACATCCTGCATCTGTTCCACCAGCACAACTTCCAAGCACACACGAAGTCAAGCAGGTGCACAACCCTAAATGGGGTTTCCCAAAATTAGAGGGCACCTCTTTGCGGGTCCCCGTAATAAGGATTATTGTGTATTGGGGTCAATATTGGGGTCCCCCTTTTTGGGGAAACTGCCAAAATGTCAGCATCCACAATTCGATAGGCGTCGCGTGCGGCTCCAAGCACGACTTTACAGGAGAAATGGTTTCGGACAAAGCAGCACAATATGACCTATAGTCTACACTCCTAATATATCCCTTACAACACATATAATACTCTGCTATGTAATCCCTGATTCAACCACCTTTAAGGAGTTTAGACCATAACTCATATGTTGCCTGTGCTCTCAAGACTGGGCGGCTTCACAAACACAGTGTCAACTTCGCAAATACAGTCAGCTCTTAACCATAAATCACAGCGAATCCCCAGCCCATGGGACAAGCCCTGGGTCGGATGAGATTTTTGTGCATCATGGCAACCATCTGTGCAACAACGTAATTCACGATTTGTCAACGGTGGCTTCGTGCCAAACACCTTTGTCATTTGGTGTCGATACCTCTGTCTCTGAATGGAATAGCGGTCGCCCGGAAGGGAGGAATGGAAAAGAACATGGAAACTACTGCAGGGTTGAGGGTGTAGGGACTGAAAACTAAGATGAAAACTACTTTCTTGTTGGATGTTAAAGCTGGCTACTATAGGGAATCATTCCAAGTTAACCCAGGTACCATGTAACCAGGAATCTTGGCATCGGTCTCACAACTTCTCTTCAGAATCCTTACTGCCAGTCCTTTACCACCCCACCAACATTCGGGTCACAGAAAGCAGAGTTGCTAAACCATTCCAAGAGGAGGTTCATGGGAACCATCAGGATCATATCCTTACTTACAACTGGGCCAACCTATGAACATCCATATACCCTAAACCCTAAACCCTTACCCGATTTCCAAACTACGAGCTTCTTACAGGGACTCCTAGGAGGAAAAAAGCTTTGTGCATGGTAGCTTCCAAAATGACAGGCCCTCAATCTTTCCCAAGGGCTAGAAGATACTATATACATACAGCCCTACAAACATGTTTTAGGCATCTATATACTTTCGTTTAGGGAACATGGCCCCTTACGCTTTCCTTCCTTTCTCCCCCCCACCCACCCCTAGCTCCCCCTGATCGACGTGAGCTAGCCGAATCCTCACATGTAAGTTTCTCAACATGACCCGTTTCCTACTTTACAGCAGGAATCTCTGTAACCTGATATGTTCCTTGAGCCTTAAGGCTGAAATGTAGAAAGCCTGCCCTTCAGCCGTAAGCCCACAGGCTCAAATCTCTTAACATCATACCCGATAACCTCTGACCCTGCTGATGCAGGCCAAGGACCAAAGCAGCACAGCGCCTGAGGCAAAAACCCTACACCCTAAGGCCAAGCCAAACATTCCAAATGGGACCGTGAAAAAAGTCGTCGGGAGCATATCGGGGCTCGAAACCGAGCATAGGGGGAGGGTTTAGGGTTTTAGGGTTGGAAGGTTTAGGGTTTAGGGCGTTTAGGGTTCAGGGTTTAGGAAGTTTAGGATACGTAGAGTTTAGGGTATAGGGGTTCGAAAGCGAATGTGGGGGCTGTATACAGGGGCCATACTCCTCCAAGCTATTTTGAGACCCCACAAAGGGACCCACAAAGACCACGGAGTTTTTGAATAGGGACTATATGCAGTTCCCATGTTAGATTGGTGGACTTACTGGAGCTTAGCAGGGAATAAGGAAATATCATATATATATATACGGCGTATTTTGCTGTTGGCCCTGTACCATTTCCATGTATTCGTCATTGAGGGTTCAGGGTTTAGGCCCAGCGTTGCCGCCGCAGGCTCCATGTAAACCCACCGGAATCCCTCAAGAGTCTCCAGAAAGCACCTTGAGCAATGCCCATCGAAAGCACCCAAACCATACAACATTCCGCACGCCATGTCCACATGGGATTCAGATCCTTGGTCGACTGACCTCTGGACCCCGCCATTCCAATCCTCTACCTTCCCAGAAGATCTGGCATTTGTGCTTGCTTCTGCCTTAGGATTTAGGGTTTGATGAGCTAAAGTCAGCATTTCCTACAGAACTTAATGGACATAGGCTCTTTATTCAGACCTATGTTAGTGACTATACTGAACTACAGGAGGGGTCTCTGTGTCCAGTGTTAAGGGTCCCTTTGTAAGGCTAGTATTGGCAGTAGCTCAATAAGCGCTACGAGGCTCAGAACAACAATGGGTCATTTTAGGGGCTGAGGATGTGCATGAGGATGGCCAGAGGACCATAGGTTTCAGGGTTTAGGGTTTTAGGGTTGGGGTTCCCAGAAAGTACAGGAGTATGCTGATAAAATCCCGGCGCTAGCATCTATGACTCACAAAGTACTGCAGGCTTCATTCCGCCAGCCAAAACGAGAGTCCCAAAAAATACGGGGAACCTTTCCACCCAACACCCTCTATAGAATCCTAAGCCCAAAGCCCTACATCCCAAAACCTGAATCCTACCCTACATCCTAGACCCTAGACCCTACAAAACACAGAGTAATTTAGAATAGTTTCAATTCTCAATTTAAGGCCGTTTTGGTATTATTCCCTATGTAAACCACCATTTAGGGTGAGGTCGGGTGAGGTCGCTTCAAAATTGCCCAGAAAGCAAGAAAAACTAAACCTGGCAACCTAGCTCCTGATCCTAAACTCTAGAGCCTACAAAACAAAAAAGCTAAACCTCCCAAGCTATATTCCCCCTTAAGTAGACAGACTATGGGGCGTATGGGGATCTTATTATGATATACCCAGAGCCATATTCTATCTACTTTATGGGGATTATAACTCCTGAGCCCTAAATCTCAAGACCCAGAGCCGCCAGCCTTCTGCGCACGCCCTGCGTGGCCGCCAAGGAGAGAGGGCGTCTCCTTCTCCTGGTAATTGGTCTAAACTCCTAAATGGGGGTTCTATAGGGTTTAGGGTTTAGGATTTAGGGTTAAGGGTTCAGGGTTTACGGTTTAACATTTAGGCTTAAGGGTTGAGGGTTTTCGGTTTGAGATGTAGGGTTAAGGCTTAGGGTTTGGGGGTAGGTAGCAAGCAATTACGGGAATGTTCCTGGCGGGGACAACTGAGGTTGCTACACGCGCTACAGAGGCGATCAGCCTACTTACTAACCACCCCCTGACCCTCACCCTCCACGTAGGGGCTTACTGCTTTCTGTTCCATGCGATACTATTGAATTATGGCTTCTATACCCACCAGAAACTCCCCAAACCTAGCCCATACGAAAGGTTGTAACGTAGCAGGGGCTTCTGGGGATGAGACTTTCAAGAGACCAAAGGGAAGACAGAAGGGTTCCTACTTGGAGGGTCAGGGGGACTTGGTAAGTAGGTTAAAAACCTCCATAACCCATATAGTAACCCTAGTTATCCTTGAATCCTAATTACTAACCTGTTTACTAAGTCCCCCTGACCCTCCAAACAGATGGGCCCCCCTCCCTTTCGGAGCTGATCGTGCTGCCCAGCACATATCGTGTCTCTGCTGACCACCATGCTGGAGCAGCTGTCTCGTTGACTCGTGTCACGTTTGCTGGCTGCTACAGGAAGAGTCTGCAACATGAGTTCCACATCAGCAGCTGCTGGTGCTTGTGGATCATCATGCTCCGGGCTGTCAGCAAGAGATGTACGCGAGCAACCGGAATGAGAGGGCCATCCTTGCCCAGAGTGGCACTCGTCCATGAGCAGCCCGACCGGACAATGGGCCAAAGCAAACCCTCACTCGATGGGTACCTTCCAGGACCCACTCGAACACAGCTAGGAATCTCTTGAGGCACGGCATTAGGGTGTAGGGATTCACTGTAGCACATGGAACAACCAGCACACAAACAATAGCAATGGGAATGGGAATGGAACCTAAACCATACTCTTGCCATTACTGCTACTTTTTTAATAAATTATCGTCATGGTGAGGGCTGGGTAAAGTATGGCAAGTCTTACGTTGCCCATAGGACTACACAAAGGCTTGGGGTCCGAGGGTATGACATAATACGAGTAAATAGAAACGGAAACGGAAGATGCAAAAGAGATTAGAGTATTAAGGGACATGCGGGGTTTAGGGTTTACTTAGGGATTTGATTCGGCTTCAGAGTTAAGATTTAGGGCGTTTGGCTTGTGGTTCGGGAGATCTGGCGTTATCGTCCTCTTGAATCAGTGAAAAACACGAAGGCGCATGAGGCAACATCTGATGATGGGCCTGCAGATTCTTGCTTCCTCTGTTTAACCTCAGAACCCGAACCCTGACTTGGTGTCAAGAGTTTATGGTTCAGGGTTTAGGGGTTAGGGGTTTAGGGTTTCAAGATAAAAGGGCCTGCTGTGGTACATCGGAAAGATGGAAAACAACATGGATAATGGTTGGTTATGTAGAGGTTTATAGGGATTTGGCCATGTAGGTGCCTAAATGCTTTCCAATATCTGAAATGCCCTGTACTACATTAGGACATGGAATATGGCATGATAATTTGGACAACTATTTAGCGTTCAGCATTATCCCTGAAAACGCTGGAAACACCGCAAAGCACTGAGGAGCCCACCAGAATTGAAGACAACCGCTGCAAAGACTCCATCTCCTGAGCTGGGGTACTGGCAGGCTCTCTTACACGGTTTGGGGCTTGGGGTTTAGGGTCTGGACACTCCCTAATGTTCAACATTCGCTATAATGAACAAAAATAAGGACACACGTAATTAGGGGGTGGGACCGGGAACATGCGAAGGAACAGGCTACTTGGAGGCTCTTTGACTCAGTAAGTCTACTTGGTAGTAGGGGCTCTGGGCGTGTAGACTTGCTGAGTCAAAAGAGCTAGAGTAATCTAGGGGCCTCAACATTTTACAATAGGGCCTCGGACGTGTATTAACACGTTTCTCAGAAGCTTAGGCTTCCGGGTTTAGGTTCTGATTTCTTTTGACTGTACAAGGCTTGCGTGGTCTACAGCCCATGGGCCTTGCGTTTTTGGTGCTTTTAATTTCAGTGTCTGTTGCCCCCCCCCCTTCCAACCCCCAACACAAAAGACAAAGCAGCACTGCCCTGACTCAAGGATTCCAAGTCTACAGCCCAATATCCCTCAATTGAAGAATGTACCCTAAATCATACTAGGGATCCAAGTATCATGTTGGGTATATTCCGTAAGGAGGGGAAATTGAGTTCTCTGGGAATGAATCAAAGTGTCTAGGGTTTAGGGTAACGACCCCAAATTACCCATCTTCCGTTTTGTTTCCAGTCTGTTTTCCAGTTGATTCTCCACCATCTAGGTTGTTCTGAAAATTATGGGCCCCTTTGGGTTGTAGATTATATTTACGCATCCTAATTTGGGAACTACCCATTTCGAGGACAAGGTAGACTCTTCCTGGGAGTTTCCCTTCATGCCGGGTGGCCGCGGCAGGAAGCGACGCATGCTCCTGCAGGTCGTCCAGCGCCTTGTCTTACCGGTTCTTAGCAGGGAATGAGGGAGATATATGATACTATCTAAGCGTTCTATAGAGACTATTCCCATATTCCCTGCTAAGAGCGAGTAAGTTCGTTTATGGGTTCTCCTACCCAAGCCTGCCACTCAGCACCCTTAGTCCCCCCATTTGCTCTAGTTAAGCCTCAATAAAGCGAATTAAGGGAGAACCTCAAGAGGGTAGTATGATGTGGACATCGTTTCTATACAAGGGGTTGGTACTAACGAAATTTCCAGGGCCAGAGAAGACCCCTAGATTTGGGCTTTCAAAATTGATATCAATTACGAACCCCTTGGTTTTCTTGACATAGTCTATCCATATATTGATATTGGGCCTGCATGCGGTGACTTTATAAAGGGGCGGTAACAATGGAATTCACCGGTCCCCAAAAAAGTCGTAAAGATGGTAGCTCGCATCTGAAGTCACACTAAAATCCTCTCCTGCTCCTCCTTCTCCATCTCCTACGCTTACTTTTTAATCCTTCTCCTACTACTCCTACTATACTCATACTACAATGACCACCGAGAAAAGGAGCTCAGGCCCGGCCCCCCAGAGTTAGTTTTTTGAAGGAGCCCCATTTCAAATACCTTTGCTTTACTAAACAATTGGGGACCCTAAACCCTAAACCCTAGACCCCAATTGTTTCAAAGACCTTTGCTTTGAGATCGGTCCGATCGCAACATTAGGGGGCTTAATTGGGGAACCCGCACGCTTTGGGGCTTCTCGTGCTTGGAGTAGGGACCCATACAAATTGGGATCTAGGGTTCAGAGGATTTGTAGGGCTCATGGATTTTGGGGTTTAGGAATGTGTGGGCTGCCAAGATAGGGGTTTCGCCTTCTGTGCCCCAACAGAAAACCTCAGAATGACGACCCCAAAGCCAAAAACTTCACAAGCCCTGATTAGACCCTATTCCTTACAAAGCTCAAGCCCTATGAACTCTAGACTCAAAACACAGTCATATTGAGCAGGTTCCTGGGTCTCTAACATTCCCCAGACACACCTAGTGGCTGAAGCAATGATGTTCTTCTTACAGAGTACTTTGACCAGAAGGGGAACATGCATCAGTCTAACACCATATTTGGGACTCCCGTATCCCTTTTGAGAATAATATGCAAGCGTTAGGTAGCGTTTGGAATGTCGTTTTTTTTCCTTCGAATTGCGGCCTAGCCTAGACTTAGACGAGACGCATCAGAGATGACATTTTACCCGAACAATGAAATGGAGGTTTCCCAAAATTGGAGGTACCATTCTGGGGATCCCTATAATAAGGACTAGAATATGTTGAGTCCATATAAGGGGTCCGCAATTGTGGAAACTGCCAGATCACACAACTGCCCAAAACTGGCCAACTACTCCGCTTTACATCCTGAGCTCTACGTGCCCAACCCCTGAACCACTCAGCCTATCATGTTGGGGAGGGCCTGAATAAGTTGCAAATGTTATAGTGGGTTTAGGGTTTAGGGTTTTGGGTTTAGGGTTTAGGGATTCACTCTTTACTTAATTATGGTATGGAGTACCTCAAACAGGCCTCTAAGCTTGTTGGCAAATCATTAGGGCCATAGACCCTACACCCTAAACGCCTTGAACTGTAAATCCCGAGCGGTCATAACGCTGCCGGGTGAGGCAGGGACGCCTGAGGAATTCTCCGTGCTGCCTCAGCGTCAAAACCGCTTTTTGAGCAATTTTGTACCCTAGGGCTTAAAGAAATCAATGAACTTTCGATGGATTTTCTTTCGGTTTTTGGCTCAGGATCATTCTTTGCAAGGACAACCTTGTACCATGTGAGCCATACTCTAAACTCCTAGTATCCCCCTTAATAACCCCAAAAGTAGTCCCCAATATAATCCCCTATATAACCCCCTTGAAGGAGTTTAGACTATAGCTCATGTAGGGTGCTTACTATGAAGGTTTCAGGGTCGGCTTCCGTACTTTTGCAGGAGTTCCAAAGCTCGAGATGGCGGTTTGGGATTTTGGGGGATGGGTTTAGGGTCTAGGGTTTACGGGGAGGGATTGAGGGTTTAGGGTTTGGGGTTTAGGGGGTTGATTTAAGCTTTAGGGTTTAGGGAGATTGGTTTAGGGTTTTAGTAATAGGGTTTAGGGGATGCATTTTGGGTTTTGGGTTCAGAGTTAAGGGGATGGGTCTTAGGTTTCAGGGGACTGTGTAGGATTTCATCTGGCTGTTGCCCCAACCCCAAACCCTGTAGTAGTTTCATGTAGTTGCTATGTTCTTTCCCATTCCCTCTGGTAACTACCAGCAAGCAAAATCCTGAACTCTACATATCCCCACAAGCCGCAGCTTCCATTTGATTGTCCATGTCGCATCCAATTCCCATATATAGGGGTTAATATTATAAGGGTTGAATGTACGCGCCTAAACCGATCATCAAATCCTAAACCCGAAATCCCTAAATTGCAAGGACTTGGAGGGTAGGATTGTTCATTCTTCAGGCTTCTGCTTTCCCGGACTGAGGGTTGGGAAGTATCCTAAGCCTGACTACATGTGTACGTGGTGCTTGGTAAGGAAAAAAGGAGTATGCATCAGTATCTAGATGCATAATGTTATGTTCCGCTTATGAAAGGCCACGGATTATGAAGCAAACTTTGCCAGGAAGGAAGAACAAACGAGGCCACGGAATACAGCGCATAGTCCCTCCAACGGAATAACAAGCGGCCCTGAACAGAACAGCGCTTGGGGTTTAGGGTTTGGAGTTTTGGGTTTGAGGTCTGGGGTTTAGGGTTTGGGGTTTAGGGTTTCGGGTCCAAGCACTCAAAAATTGGGTACTCGGGTTCGGGTAGTATTTGTAGTACGTATGATTATTGGGTATTTGAACCTTCAGGTAGGCAATGCCCTCAACCGACACCATGAACTGCAGTCAGGCATCGTGATTAAGAGCCACATCCAATCTTAGAATATGTGCCCTAAACGCTTAAACCCTAAACTCTCCGCAACCTGAACCCTAAACCCTACACGCAGAACCGTAAACCCTGAACCCTTAAACCCGAACAAATTAAACCCAAAACCCTTAGAATATGCCAACAAAAAGTTACAGCCCGCATGGCGAACAGCCAGGTTGGGTGTTCACGGGCAATGGTCAAAGCTGTTCAGTTTGTCCAGGAACAGGTAACTTGGGTTTAGGGCTAAGGGTGAACGCAACCCCCTAGCCCGACCTCAATCTAGGAGTATGGTTGAGCGTCCCTGATCTAAGCTCGCTGGAAGACCTGTGGCTTCCCACCCTCAGCTCATCACAACCCCAGTTTTATCAGAAACTTGTAGCAATTACAATAATATGCCACGTGGCATCTGAAAAATGTGTTCTAGAGCCTGTCGGGTCGCATGCATCTAGCATTTGGGATTTGGGATCCAAGTTTGTGTGGGAGGGCTAGGCAAGCGCAAGACCAGATTGCCTTGTCTGCACTTCACGCATGCCTCAATGCTGCTGAGTTCCACGGCCCCAGGAAAGGGTCCACCTTATAACTAGACAAAGAAAAGCAAGACCCCCAAAGTTGAGAGTTACCTGTGCAGCCACCCAGGAAACCCAATACCCATCGTGTAAGGCATAGAATACCCCTTAAATCCCTAAACCCTAGACCGTTTAACGCCTAAACCCAAAATGTTAGGGATCCTTGGTACTTGTGCAAAGCCGTCTGGGCACCAAACGCCTCTGCTCAGAATCTGCTCATGGCAGGCTTCAATAGGCCTTTGGGTTTAGGGTTTAAGGGTTTAGGGTGACAGTAACCTATAACTTTCCTTAAAGACAACTTGTCAGGTCTGGAAGTCCTCTACTATGGTTCTACCGGGGTTCTGGCTACACTTGCTCATATTCCAAGCCTTACAAGGAACCTGCAGTCAGTACCCGGGAATGCCCAAGGTGCTAGAAACCTAAACCCTGAACTCTGAACCCCTCCAAGTAAGGGCTGATTGGGCAAGAGGTTGATTTGTGGGGGCCTGAATGATTTCTTCCCTTTCATATTTTGTTCCCTTCATGATCCCTATATGAATTTCTCTAATTCCCATACACTGTGAATATATAATCTCTTTCTTGATACCTGCAAGACCCCTGCAAAGGGAACCTTCTACATGGGCGTTTCCCACACTTACGGGACCCTTTTTGGAAGTCTCTATTGTGAAATGCATTTACGTCTGTCTGAGGCCCGGCTGTTTATGGAACCCTCCGCATAACTTCTCCGCATGAGTTGAGAGAGCCTGGGCCCCGGCTGTCGGCTCTTGCCTCAGGATGTGAGTACAGTTTCCGGTGGCTGAATTAGGTAAAATCACGCTCTTCTTGTGAAGGAGTACATATACCATTTGACAATACAATCTTCGTCTGTTTTGGCGTACTATAGCACCTCCAAAGAATCGCTACTCATGCGACGTCTGCTGGAAGTACTCAGTCGGAGTTTAGGGCTTGAAGTCTGGGGTAGGTTTCATTTTTGCTATCTGTTTTTGTTGCAATTAGTATGATTTGTACTTCAATTGCTCAGTTGCTATTACTTACCATTATTAACTGTTTAGTACTTAGAGTAGGGAGTGAAGGCCCTTAACCTTATTCTAGTTACTTAGGCTTCTACAATAGAACAGCAGCCTCCCAGTGTCAATTATGTAGTAGACGTAGTTACGTAGTCAGGTAGTCGCTACAAGACAATAATTTGACAAGCCCCTGCTCTCGCAAAGCCATCATCATCATCATCATCATCAACATAATGATGATGATCACCATCATCACCATCACTACCACCAAGTGCCCATACTTTGCTGGTGTGAGCGTACTGGTTCCTTGTTGCGCTTGCTCAAAATTCCAATTATACGCTTCTTTCTGGGCAGTATGATCAGCTCAGAAGAACATATCCAACAATGACACGCAGGGTAGTTCAGGTAGGTCATGACCCTAAACCCTGAACCCATGTAAGTCCTCAGCCTAATCCCATCTAAGCCCCGAACCTAATCTCATCTGAGCCCTAAGCCCTAAATCCATCCGAACCCTAAACTGGTGGTGACGGGTAGGGCAGATAGATGAGCAACCCAAGCGGACCCTCCTGCATGCACGTTCCCTTCTGACCCCTAGCCGGCCATCAGGGCACAACGCTTCTGTAATTCTAACCCATCACAGTTGGCCTAGAACTGCAGTATCACTCGCTTCCAGTTACACATGGACCTTAACCCCTAGCCCTATGTTGAAAAACCCTAAACCCCAAACCCCGAATTCTAAACCCTAAACACCTCCACGTAAACCATGACTTGCTTCAGAAGCTTGCCTCTACCTCTCGTCATGAAATCCCCAACCCGCCCTGCCAATAAATCTTCCCCCTAGTGCAGGGTTTATGGTTTTGGGGTTTAGGTTTTAGGGCTCTAGGGTTTTGTGTTTAGGGTTTAGGGTTATGCTTTTGGGGTTTAGGTTTTAGGGCTCTAGGGTTTTGTGTTTAGGGATGATGGTCAACAAGGAACATTTATTTATCAGGGGATGCGGGGTTTGATTGTTAGGTGGAGGGGATACGTCTGGAGGTTAATCACTGTAGTGCATGCCAAGTCCAGTCAAGTTTGGTAAGGTAGGGTTTAGGGGCTTCGGGGCCTGATTGAACTCCTTGCTTTTTGGAAGTCCTACTGCAGTCTCCGAAGCAACTGTCACATATTCCCTGCGCTCGCAGCTTGCAATAGAAAGACAAATCATGCTAAAACACCCAGAGAGTCAGCGGTAATGTTCTAGTTGCCAGGAATTGGGGTTACAGGCCCCTAATATGAGTACTGGGTCCCAATAAAGAATAGTTGTACGGCTTAAGTATCCACACCAGAGACAGTAAGGTGCTGGCGCATCGACCAGCCAGAAGTGCATCCTGCATCGCAAGCAGGACTTTGAACAGAGTTTCGTAATCGACCATGTGTCCGACTATTCCTTTCTGGCTAAAAGTAGGGCATGGATGAATGGATCCTTCTTGTAGTAGCCGCTATGTAGTACCCAGAACCATATGATAGCTGCCACTTTTTTTTCCATTCCATCATCGCCTTCACAGCCGGCAAGCTTCAGAAAGATACCCTTTCCAGGACCTTCTGCTCTGCGACGCAATGTCTACAGTGCATTGTCAGCATAACGGGCAGCAGAAGTTTAGGCTTCAGGGCTAGGGTTCAGGGTCAGACTGGCTGAATGGGTGCTAACAGCTCTCTTTCTGCTAAAGATTGGCAACCTTAGTCTTCCCACAAGTGTCTGATGATGCATCTCTCCGTCTGAAACCAAGCAAATACCTGCTATTCCAGCGTAGGCCAGAAGCTGCAGCCACATCCCACGACCTCATCTTCAAACTAAACCCTTAGGTGTAGGGCTTGTTCGTATACAGCCTTTGTAGAAGCCATAGACCCTGTGCCTTCACCACAGGGTAGCCCAAACAGCCCAACATCCCTTCAACATAAGTCATACCAAGTAAGAGAGAATGCACTAAACCCTGCGACTTAGATCAGGCTCGTGAAAAGGCCCTCTCCGCCGGGCTCGGGCACTGCTTCAAGAGCCCCAGGCCAATGACAGCAGGCCCTCTTGAATGTGCCCCCTAGCCGAAGCCGCACTATCTCCTTCCAAGCAATCTCCCGTGCCCTGCGAACTGAGAGAGGATCAAAGAGGTACCTTATGCTAACTTTTCCGCGCCCTCCCCCTTCTCAGTTGTTGGGGAGGGGCCCATGATTAAAGGAGGCCCAACATTGAGGTGAATTTTTGACGCTTGTCTATGTGAACCACCGTTATACTTGCAGAGAGGGGAGAGACAAAAGGTTAGGCAAGGGGCTGATGCAGCATCTTGTTTGTTTACAAAGGCATCTCGCTCTACGGGAAAACTTCTTCCATTGAATCCCTGGGGCAAACCCTCAGAGAACAGTCACAAATTGCTCCAACGCTGCAATACAATAACGCTTACCAAACTCCCGATTGGCCAAGCATTGGGTACTTTTGCGGAGGGAGGAAATCCTACATAGCCTACTGCTGGTAATTACAGTAACGTGGAACCCGATTGTTGTGCGAAGCCTGGATAAAATTGTTCAGCACCCTCCGATTCGTCTGGAAGTGCTGATTCGTGCGAAGTCGCAGCCCTACTCATGTCTTGGCTTCGGGCCTATGATTCGAATTTGAAAGCCCTTTTACCCGAGCTGCGGAGCCCGGAGACCCTTGTCCTGATGACCCTAATTTAATTGTAAACTATAGGGCTTAGAGCTTTGGGTTTGGGGATTAGAGATTCGGGAATAGGGTGTAGGGCTTAGGGTTCGGGTGTTCCCCCGCTCTACGCCCTTCCTAGACAGGGACGTATCCTCGTCTGGGGGCGTACACTATTCAGGATCCAGCATTACTTTGCGGACGCTAAGTGGCGCATGATTTCCTTCATCCACTGTTGATTCCTTCAAGGCTGGAGTCTCCCAAGTTGCAAGTTTAGGGTTTAAGGGTTTAAGGGTTTAGGACAAATAACATTGCATACTTTCCTAGAAACTTATAATCAGGAGAACGTCTTTGTCTACATTGAGGTTTGCAGTATCCCCGAAACCTGCATTCCTAGGATTCCGTTCTCGGATTCTAGCTCTAGGCAGGTTCTCTACTGCCCCCTGCTGGCGCCTGGTTTTAAAGAGTCCCTGTACATGTCTCACACCTTAAAACCCAAACTCCGGATCTTTGCAAACAGTCAACCTGAAGCTCCCCAAACGACATAACCCCAAAATCCGAAAGTTTACGGTTTGGGGTTTAGGGTTTACGCTAACCATTACTGCCCAAGTCCAACTTCTCGACAATTTAAAGACCTTACACGCTCAAAAGTTCCCTGGAGCACTTTGATAAAGAAACCCTAAATCCTACACCCTAAACCCTATATAACCCCAATATACTATGGTAGTTTCCATTTTCTTTTCCATTATCCCCATATAACCCCAATATACTATGGTAGTTTCCATGTTCCTTTCCATTATCCCCATATAACCCCAATATACTAGGGTAGTGTTTCCATTATCCCCATACAACCCCAATATACTATGGTAGTTTCCATTTTCTTTTCCATTATCCTCA
>CAJNIZ010011269.1:312-11149 GCA_905231905.1 Symbiodinium pilosum | reverse complement strand
GGAGGTGGTCCACAATGCCGCTTGTATAGGAACCACCTTTCAGCCGGTCCATGCACATCAGCATTTTGCCGATCCCTTCAAGGTTCTTGCCAAAGACCTCAAAGAGATTGCCCGCCTCCTCTGTCAAACCTTCTTCCAGCATACGAAACTGGTTATTCACGAAGACACACCACCAGATGAAGACCTTCCCGGCACCACCACTACCTTGATCTGCTGCACCTGAAACGACTTGCTGTCTTGCCCACCATCTCTTCAGTGCCTTCAAGACCGTCTCGAACTCGTAACCCCAAGCCCAAGACATAAACCAAGTAGCCCTTCCACTTTGCGACCCCTGTAAGGCATCCACGACGCCACAGTCTCTTCGTCCGTCACGTGGGCAGTATTGATTCTTGCCGAGGGCCCAGGGGCCGTAAGTCAAAACGCTTGCGACCTGGTGGAAGTTCGGATTCCTGGGATACGCGCAGACTGGCAAGGCCTTCCACGCATCCTCCTCGTCGACCTGGGCAGTTCTAAACATTCAGCTTACGCTATACTCCCAAGTATAAGGATCCCTTCATCGGGAACCCAGAAGTTTGACACAAACATTCAAAATTGTACGACCCCCACATGGCCCTCTGAACCCCCGAAGAGACCTCCAGCTTGATGCCGCAGTTGCGGACTTTCACCGAATAGCCACTGCGAGTACACGGCCACTGATCCACGCGCCACTCGGCCTCCTGCGCCTTGGCCGTGTACACCTGAAGAAGTCTAATGAGACGTGGGGCCCTTTTCAAGGAGCTCATTATGTGTTAGGGATTAACACGGCGCAAGGTGGTACTGCGGTGGCTGTGGCGCAGTGGCGCATGGTGCAGTAGCGGCGTTGCGGCGGTGTGGCGGTGTGGCGGTGTGGCGGCTATAGCGGGTGTGGCGGTGGCGGTGGCAGCTAAGTATGGCGGGGGCGTTGGCGACTGTCGCCGTGGCACTGGCAGCTATGGCGGATGGCGGCGGTAGCTGTGGCGGCGGCTATGGCAGCGGCGGTCGCAGGGGGGGTGCGGCGGTGGTGTAAATAGTACGGAGAATTCTGCTTCTTAGCCCCACCTGCTCCAAATGGTCGAAGACGTACTGCAGAGATATTCCGAGCTGGAACGACTTTTCCTTGACCTCGGCCTTGCACGCAGCGACGAGTCCCACAGCCTTATTCCTCCAAAGGCCGTACTCCACCAGGGTGGTCTGCGTAGCATAAAGCTCCGGCCACCTCTTGGCTTTGACGTGTGCATCCAGCCTTTTCTTGAGGCAGGCGAGGCGGATGAACCCAAGGACACCCAGAATCAACAGCACCAGGAGGATGAACGCAGTCAGGAACAGGGCAGTCCACAAGGAAGTGCACCAGTTCGTATCAAAGAGGATCATCGATGGAAAGCTGCAGATCTGGCAAGTTTCGTCTCCACGACGTGCATACTTTCGACCCGTGCACTTCACATAGCTGCCCCTGCTGTTGCGCGGGTCCGGAACGGAACCTTCAGGACAGAAGCTGCACCTAGCATTGGAGTCAAGCTGCTCGTGGCATTCTCTGTTCAAGCATGTTCCAAGACAAACATCCCCAAGTGCTGCCCAGGAGGCTGAGGGGCACGGGCCGGCGCATACTGGCCAGCCCCGCAAGGCTCACACGCGCTCCGCGCCGCGTTCGGGGCGCTGCCTTTCGGGCAGCCCTTGCAACGCTTGCCCGGGACGGCCACGGAGCCTGGCGCACTCAAGTTGCATCCCCGAAGAATTCTGAGGCCCCCCTTTAAAGGTAGTGAGCCTGTTAGAGCACGACAGATGGTTTATTCAACCCTTTCAACATGCCAAACCTCTGATCGCACCCTCGCATTTTATGACCCTCCAGCTAAAGCCTAACCCACTCTCTCTAACGACGAAAACTCCCTGTATGCTAGATTGTGCAGGTAAATCGAGACACAAATGCTAGATTGTATGCAACACCAATGAGGATTGGTGATGATTATTTCTAGCGCAAAGCCCTTCACTTCTCTAGCCTGGGTTGCTGCCAAAGAACTTCAACTTACCATAACAATGAAACCCCATTACTATATACCCATGCAGCTTAAACCCTAAATCCGAAACCCTTAACTCCATATACCCGTGTCCGATAACTTAATGTAAGTTCCATAACAGCAACCCAGTAGTCTGGGCATGCCATGACCCGGCCTTCCTCGCAGGGACTGCACTCTTGCCGGTTGCCAGGCGAAGTGGTGCCTGCCTGTTCACAGCTTTCAAACTGACTGATGTCAGGACCCTGAAGGTTAATGGAAGCATTATGTAAGAATTTAAAGGGTTCTCAGCTTAAGACGCAATATGGGTCATTAAGGGTTAGAAAAGGCATAATGTGGGGACAGATAGGGACTATCTCGACTTTTATCTACTATAGAGGCGAAATAAACTGAATGATGCTTTCGACCCCTCCCACTGCGCAAGGATTGTAGTGGTATTGTCTGTTCAATTTTTCGGCTCGCTATGCTAGCGTCGGAACCTTGAGGGGTCCAAACTTGTCCAGATCCAAAACACCTCTTGGCGGACATGAGAGCCTCAGGGTCCGAATTGAAGATGCTACTTACTAATCTCTTCCTGCTAAAAAAACTCTCTCGCTACATTACATACTTTTCCCAAAGAATCTGAGTCAAGAAAAGGCCAAGGCTACCTTTGAAACTCGTACTGGTGAACTTGGGGTTTTTTATACAGTTTTGAGACAAGAATTTCTACACAGGCTGAGTGTGGCTTTGATTGGTTTTGTTACGATTGTAACTCTTTTTTGCATGGCCTTTGAATAGACATTACATAGATTTGATTGATTTTAATACCATGTTAAATTCATGATTGTAATTAGGTTTACCTTGATTCTGACTAGGTACTAAACAAGTTAGAACCTAGTCGACTTTCACGGGATTTCGCTTAGATTCCAGTTAAATGTTCTCGTGACTTTAATTCGAACCGTGACTAGAAGTAAATTTTAGATCAGATCTAGATTAATTTTAACTAGGGTTACTGTGATGTTTATCACGTTTCAACTTAGTTCCAATTGAATCTAATGAGCTTTCAATTGGTGCTACAAGATTTCATTGAGATTGTGATAAGCGTTAGTTGATTTCAAATAGGTTTGAACTTAATTGGGGGGACGTCTCTCAATAGTGGAAGTAACGGTAATGGTCTTATTCATAAGAAAAAGGTGATGATAACAGTAATTCTGGGAGGCTTGAAAGTTTGGGGCGTATGCGTGCGGACACCCCGATTCTGAGCAACAGTTCATTCTTTGGACAGGGTGGCCGTGCTTTGCTATAGACGTCTTGTCTGGCAGGGCATGATGTTGTGCAGTAGCCTTTGGGCATACCTTTCGATTTTGCACTACCAGGAAACCACCATACTCAACAGACAAGTTTGACAAGCTGTCTAATCGTTGTCGGTTTGCACACCATCATCAATCCGTTCCTCACAAAACTAAACAAAGCCTCCAAGACATTCGGGCGTGAAGAGGCGATTCTGGGGACCAAGTACTATTGGCGATGGGGGCGTTTAGTATTGAAGGCAAGAAAACCTAAACTCCAATAACACTCTTCCAGTTTTTACCATGCTCTTCCAGAATGCCCTCATCAACCGACTAGCGCTACTCATCTTTGCACGGGTTTAGCATTTTTGGCAATTGCTAATGTCTCATCAATTTCGTATCCGTTCATGCATCAGGATATGACATCCTTCTCTGAGATGAAGGCTGAAGGCTGCAATAAAGGGCAAGCTCCTGATAGGATTCGAAAAGGCTTTCGAACAGAACCGGCATCGATTGGCAAAGAGAGTTGTAGGCCTGAAGCTCAAATTGTGCTCGTAAGATTCATATTTTGGATAAACCTCTGTAATCACTGTAATCCTAACTGCAGCCCTTCCCGTCTAGCCAGCAACCAGCTAGCCAGCCTCACATGGAACGCAGCTGGCATTGTCGGCAGCCTTGGAAGGCTGGGCACCCTGGGAAGCACAAATACTAGTACGAATACGAAGACGATCAGCACGAATACGAATACTAATACTACAAAATACTTATTTGAGTCATAGTCTACACTCCTAGTATCCCCCTTAATATCCCCTACAGTAGTCCCCTATATAATCTGCTATATAACCCCCCTTTAAGAATTTTAGATTATAGATCATATGAATAATGTTGCTATACAGTAGAAATAGCAATTCAAAATCCGTTTCCCTCTGGTCTTGAAGACAAGCGGAAGGCCTGGAAGGGCTACTCCAGCGATTTGCTACATGAGCTTTTTTTCGTCTAAACTCCTGGTATACCCCTTAATATCCCCTATAGTAGTCCCCTACATAATCTCCTATATAAACCCCCTCGAAGGAGTCTAGACTATAGCTAACACGGTGCTGTGTATGATGGACAAAACTCATGATTTTGTTGCTGCATCATTTCTCTGAAACTCTACTTTAATGTGGCCGGCAGCGGGGACGTGGTCCAGAGGGCAATTGGAACAATCCTGGGTGGAACTGAAAAAAAAGTGCCATCATAAGGAAACCACATTGCTTCAAAAAAATCCACATGATGGCACCTTGACTGAACGGCCGCCCAGAATCGCCGTTGCCCATCTCCTTCTTGTAGCGACCCGGCTGGCACGGTGCACAGGCCTCCCATTCCCGGTACCTTGGGAAGCTCAGGCTAAGCCACTGCGGTTTGGGGTTTAGGGTTACTTCTGTGCTCAAAAAACAGCAACTATACTCGGGAGTTTCCCAAAATTTGGGGTACCTTTTTGGGGGATCCCAATAATGAGGAATGTAGTACTTTGGGGTCTATATCGGGGTCCCCCCTTTTTGGGAAACTACCACTTGCGTGTAGGTACAGCAACGGTGTCGAACCTCTGAATGCTATTGGGGAAAGGGTGAACTGCAAACTCCCCAACGCGGGTAATGAGTAGCGAACGGTGACCTCTGAGCTCAAAATCCCTGAGCCCCAACCCTGGACCTAGACTTTGGTCAGGATGCTTGTCGCTTGTCAAGTAAGTTTGCGCATGTCGGTCCGGTCGTTGTCCTGGCGGGCACAACCTTGGTGGCAAGGTCGACTTTCGCTCTTCATGGGGTTTAGGGTTAAGGGTTTAGGGTTTAGGGTAAAGGGGAATGAGTTGGGGTCTAGGTTTTTGGCTCGTAGCTTGAATAAGGGGACATGAGGATTCCATGGGGATTGCTAAATAGATCCCTCACCCACCATCTCTTAAGGACCTTGGGTGAAAAGTTTAGTTGCCAGCGGTTTATGCTTCAGGGCTTTAATTCTCACGTTGAGCTAGCATGGGGTATGTCGATCGTGCTGGTTTTGCTGCATCCTAGAGCTCCAAGGAAAATTGGTCCACCAAGTGATCTCTACTGCAGAAACGACTACTCATTCTGAAATATCTGCTACGCCACCAGAACGTTCTCCGTAGCATGGGATCTTGGCACAACAGGTTTCCGGCAGGGTCTAAGGCGTCCGCCGTTTTAAATATCTAGCTTCAACTCCGTCACGGAGCACATGCTTTGCAAGCACATAAAGACCACATCATGACCAAAGCAAAGTGCGACTTGCATTGTGTTGTAGTACAAGTAGGAACCGAGGAACATGATCATGTCTTATGGTACACATGATCCAATTCATCAACAAAGGGCAGCTGAAACCCTGAGCCCAACCTTTTCATCTCTCTAACCTCCGCCCTTCGCTGAAGCTCCCCTTCCAACGTCTCCTGGCGGCCCAGGAGCCCCTGACTACAGTCCGTGCCATGGAAAGGTTCCAGACACTGGCATTGGCCCGTTCCTGCCAAAGCACTGCTGACAGGATTGCAGGCTGAAAACATCGCAGGACTGTCGTGGGGAGACAGCTGGGTCTCTCAAAATAGGGGTACCCTATGGGCCCAATCGAAATATGTGGACAATCAGAGGAGTATGGGGGCTCCCATCGAGGATTATATGGGGGCAGCTTGTGAACACCCAGATTTGAGGGGAGCAACGCCGGTCCTCTGGCTGCGACGACCTGGAAGCCTGTGAGATTGCTGGCCGTGGCGTTGTCTCGCGCATCCACATCCTGGGTTGCTTTTAAGGAACTTAAACCAAGTTATCATAATATGGGTACACTACATAATAGATAATAAGGTGTCCGTATTATAGTAATTTAATCCAAAGCAACCCAGCATCATCATTGCAAACGCCTCGTCGGCTGCAAGCGCCCGCTTTGGTGCCATAGCCAGGGCACTTCCCACATGCATCCTCTGTACGGAAATGATACATGTCACAGATACCACACTCCTGCCCCATGGCACCAGACACACATTTGCACTGGGATGTTTTCTGATTGCATGAACCAAATTTACAAAACGAGTTTGTGGGCAGCGGTGCGCAGGCCCCGCGCCGAAAGTACTGCATTCTTGTCTTCGTACGTACTACCAGGTCATCCAAGCCGTCCCCATCCCAATCCACTAGCCAAATATGGACAGGGCGGAGATGGTGCAGTTCCCGTGCAGGAGGTTCGATCCGCACGTTGCCGAAGGGGCTGGAAGGAGCCAAAGTGAAGTTGCCTCCTTCATTCACGAAGTAGAAAAAGGACCCCTTCGAATCCACCAACGCCAGCTCCAGGTTGCCATCGCCGTCGAAGTCGAACAAGGCAGGACAAACAAACATAGACTCAGGAGGGGGACGGAAGTTCATGCTGTAAAACGGGCTCGCTGCACCCTCGATCTCTGAGAAGCTGCCGTTTGCTTGCTCGTACAGGTGCATGTGCTGGAAGTGCTCCGTAAGCGCTTCAACAGCATCGTTCATGGTGTCTAACCTTGAGTCATTCCGGTAGAACTGCACCAAGTCCAAGTCGCCATCCTTGTCCCAGTCAACCAGCGTCCAGCAACAATCGGAATTGGTCGGCACGCTGTGAAACGGATTGTCCAGCCCTGTGAGCAGGCTGAAGCTCCCATTTGAATGCTGCTTTGCATACTCGAGGTTTGGATAGACCACGTCCAACAGCCCGTCACCATCTACATCAGCCACTGTTGTCATGCTTTTGCTACCACCACTGTCTTCATGCGCTACCGGCACCTGAGTAAATCGATTCGTGCTGGGATGCTTGAAGAGCTTTCCATTGGGTCTGTGCTCGAGGTATGTCCATAGAGATTTCCCAATGGCAAATTTCGTCGTCAATACCAAGTCCAAATCGCCATCTGCATCCACATCAACCAGACTGACATCTGATGGTAGATCATCATCTGGGAGCGGATTATTCTTGCCGGTTTGCTCGATGAACTCATCCATGGGACTGTTAATCCACAACGTCACTTTGCTTCGCTCCACCCGAAGCATGTCCATCTCTCCATCCATGTTCCAATCTCCCATGGCAATCGTTGAGAACGGGGATGAAAGTATTCCATCAACGAGCCCGCAAAATGCGCTGAACGGGTTGTCCCGATCAACGATCTCTGCCAGACCTCCATCGGCCCTCCGCTCGAAGTAGCGACAGTGATACTGTTCGTAGGCAGCAATGACGAGGTCAATGTCACCGTCCCCGTCAAAGTCTCCAACAGCAAAGTCACGGGCCCGAGGCACTGGCAGTGTATGGCTGACCCACCTAGCATCAGGCAGCTGCTCGAGCAGTATCAGGCTATTGTCAATCTCCTCCGCTATCCTTAAGAAGTCCACATCTCCATCACCATCCCAATCCAAAAATGTTGGGACAGTGTCCCGCAGAATTTTCGACCAGGTGGCGAACGGAAATGGATCAGACTCCGGCGCTACTGGGACAAACTCAGAAAATTTTTGGACACAGGCCACCGGCCGCCACATCCCAAAAATGGTTTCACCAAAGCCGACCAAGTCTGCCTTGCCATCGCCGTCCACATCAGGCATGCCGAAACGAACACGGAGGTCGACAGGGCAAGAACTGTTCTGCAGAGGCGGCCCCCGTAGCTCGGAGACCTTGTCGTCGGCTTGGTGCTCAAAGAAGCGGGATTGCTCTGGGTATGCCCAGTCCAACCTGAGTCAACAAGTTTCAATGCAACAACAAATGTACATTTGAGCGCCCCTGAACTCACCGGATCTCTTTTCGCATTCTTTGCTCCAACATCAAGGAACAGAGCCAGATCAAGATCCCCGTCGAGATCCCAGTCTGCCAGAACTGGCGACACCGTAACCACAGCACCCACACGCTTGTACGGAAGTCGGAGCATATCGATGTGCACGGAGTCCGACTGCGTTTCAGATGGCTCTGCCAGATAATCTAGTGGCTGATCTGGCCGGAGTCTGTGCTCAAAATGTTTGAGCATGTGGCCTGAAAACGGCTGGCCGAATACTGCATCCAAGTCACCATCGTTGTCCAGGTCAACAAGCGAAAACCCCATACAACCGAAGTTCCTGCAACCAAAGCCTGGCGTAGACGGCCCGTGAAGGCTATCCACTCGAGTGAAGTTGCCGGCGGCTTTCTGCAAGAAAATGTGCACCGGACAGCAGGTTTCGCTCTGGGCAAGGCTGGCCGCAAACATCCTGGGCACTCGACGGTTAAACTCTTCCAGGAACATCACGTCCATGCGCCCGTCGCCATCCCAGTCAGCAAGCATGGGTCTGTCTAAATCGATGTCACCAACTGGGCTGCTGCGGGCCACAAATCTGCCATCAGAAGTCTGCTCGAAGTAGCTGAGGTACTCGGACACACGCCCGATCATGAGGTCATTGTCCCCATCACCATCCAAATCCGCAATCGCAGGGTTGCTACAACCACGTCCTACGCCTAGGCCCTGGAATGGACTCTGGCCAGTAATGTCCTCCAGCTTGCCACCCCGCCTTTCATAGTGCTTGATGCCATCTTCTGTTCCTACGAGGAGGTCCAAGAAACCGTCACCGTTCCAGTCCACAACTGCAGGTCTGCATTCTCCAGCGCGAATTCCTTCGAAAGGGTTGGGCTCTGTTTCCACATAGATGCCGGACTTCAATTCCCACAGGCGCGTGCCAAGCAGGTTTGTGAGAATCACGTCCAACTGGCCGTCGTTGTTCCAGTCCACAACGATAGGTTCGTCAGTGACATCTGTTGCAATGTCACCCAGCGGTGGGACGTGGCCGTGGGGGGCAAGTCGGATGAACTGCCTCGGGGTTCCGCGGCAGCCAGTGCGGCTGCTCGTTTCGCACCACCAGCTGCGACCATGAAAGCCACGAATGTGGAGTAGCAAGCAGACAGCACCCAAGCACTTCATGGCGGGGGCACGGAGCTACTGAGGCCTCTGACATGGAAAAGGTCTTGTGTTGCTTCTCCCAACCCAATGGATTGGGCCCGACTCGCTAAATTCGCTAAGCGGAACTGTATGCTCTTTAGCATGAGATGTGATTGCATGTGTGCTCCTTGTGTAGGGACGAGCGGGGACAGAAACATAGTGCACCTTGTGCCAACGGCTTGCAGATGTCGCAAAACGGACAAGACGTCAAGCTCACACAGATCTGGAATTTGGTTAGCTGGGATGGGAACCCGAAGGAATGGATCCCTATAGTAATCCCTATATAACTCATTCTGGTAGGTTCCATTTGCTTTTCTATTCCTTCATTCCCAGCTAACCAAAGGCCACACATCTGCAGAACGGCGCAGTGCCCACACACAACATGGCCGCTTTTTCGGTGCAGCATCACACATTCGTGATCTCTGGGTTTGGGTGCATAGTTAGGTTGAAACGCGTCACGCGCTGGAAAATTGCAAGCCAGCCAATGCCAGCTGCCAGAAACAAAATCTCCCGCCGAGAACTAAACCCTAAACCCTAAATAGTAGTCTCCATTTTCTTTTCCATTATCCCAATATAACCCCTATATAACCCCCATATAACCCCTATATAATATTGATAATTCTTTAGGCCCCTATAACTTCATTCTGGCTTCTGGGACTATTTGTTACGTATCAACAAGCATTTGCAAGTTCTCAGTTCTCAGCGTCTCAGGATCTTTCCTTACAAGAAGTGGCTGCAGTCTCACCACCGGGGCGCTGTGGCCACCGAACTATACTGGTACCCTCTAGACTCTAGTCTGGCAAAGGTACACCATAGCTTGGGACGAAAGAGGCATTTGCTAGGTGGTTGCTTCAGGGAAACCAGTGTCCACCTTAAATACTGCCCAGGCATGGGCTCCTTAGCAGAAGGCCCTTTGGGAAGGAACTTAATTTGAGCACAGCCACAAAACACATCATGCGTAACCGCAGCATTCAGACATCATTCTAGCCGCCCAAGTCGGCCAGGACGTCCGGGTACAAAATCTCGTTCAATGCATCGCCAGGCGTCTTTCCAGTAATGCGAATGTAAAGCTCACCCGCAATGATCGGAAGCACTAGCAATACGATGAGGAAGTAGGGCGGATCCTCTAGCTGCTTATACCATGGTATGGGCTCGCCTACTACGAGGGTTTAGGGCACATCATGGTATGGGTTCCCCTGTTATACAGTGAGATATAGAGGGGTTATATAGGGATGCATAGGGTTTAGGGTTTAGGGTTTCCCAAAATTAGGGGCCCCTTTGTGGAGGCACCTATCAGAAGGATTGTAATATTTTGGGGTCTTTAGGTCTATATCGGGGTCCCCCGTTGTTGAGAAACTATTAGAAAAACCCAAATATTCTACCCTATTACATCTCTAGTTTCCATTTCGTTTTCCATTTTCTTTTCTATTTGATTCTCCATTATAGTAGTTTCCATTTCATTTTCCATGTTCTTTTCCATTTGATTCTCCATTATAGTAGTTTCCAGTTCATTTTCCATTATCCCTACCATCTCAATTAGCTTACTGCCCGGGGTTCTTTGGGATAATGGAAAAGAAAATGGAACTACTATATTGGGGTTATATTGG
>CAJNIZ010011268.1:0-11151 GCA_905231905.1 Symbiodinium pilosum | reverse complement strand
GCTGGATTGCTTGCAAGGGGTTAGGTATCTAAATTTGGGTTTCCCCAACCCGGGGTACGTTTTTAGAAGCGTTTGTATGGGGGGATTGCACGAGTCCCCCAGGTAAGGACAAATCTACGGGCTGTTCTTACCTCTGGTTAGCAAGGATTGAAGGATGGATCCTTTATAGTAGTCCCTGAACTGCCCTAAACAAGTCAAACTATCCTAAACCCTAAAAGCCTAAACCCTAAAACCCTAAAACCCTAACACCTAAAACCCTAAACCCTAAAACCCTAAAACCCTAGAATCCTAAGCCCTAAATCCTAAATCCATAAAACTCCTTGTCCGTTCAATACCTGAACTCTGACCGTTCCGCGATCCTCCGGGCTTGAGCCATGGAGTTCGGCGGAGCGATAATGTTCGTCTTCTTCACCACCTCAGTCCAGCATGGAAACTACTATTCAGGGTTTAGGGTTAAGGGTCGTAGGGTTTAGGGCCGTAGGGTATAGGGTTTAGGGTTTTAGGGTTTAGGGCGTGGGTTTCAGGGCCCGGGAAAGGGGGGGGTTTTGGCTTTGGGGTTCAGGGTTTAGGGTTCAGTTTAAGCAGCCATGAGGAATTTGAGGCGAGTAGTTTCCAATATTGGGGTCCCGTGTTGCATCCACCAAATACTAGCGGCGGTACTATAGATGGCAATCAAGATTTATCTTGAGAGCGCTGGGGCAGAGACGTGGAACTGACTGTTTGGAGTGCAGGAAAGCCAGCAAGCTTACCTGCTGATTCTCTTAGCCAGGCCAGCTGCGATGTGTTCATGACGAAAAGAATGGGCATTGTGCAGAGGCCGAAGAAGCAAGCGTGGCACTTCTATGGGGGGCGCAAGTGGGAAGCGGCTCCAGACCTTCGCGTTGTGAGAGACGTCACGTTTTGTTCTGCACTGACTGGGATGAAGGTGCGGAAGCTTAAAGATTGCTGACACTGGTTCTGGCAAAGGGTGGCATTGGGATCGAAACTTGCTCAGTAGGTGTGATCGTTAATCGTCAGCCCATCACTTGAGAGTGGGAAGAAGGACTTAAGCAGTTCCCAGAGAATAGCCCGGTGCAGCGGCTTGTGGCCGCAGGGAGGTTCCACCTGGTGCACTTGCCAAATGGACCAGAAGGGCCCAGATTTTTGAGAACAATCCAGTGGAAGTGGCACGTGCTGCATGAACCATTTACATGCACATCCACCGCAACGCTCTTCAGTGCGACCGGCGTGCTTGATTGGAGGATGTTGGAGTTTCAGATGATTCTGAGACTGCCCCACTGAAGGCTTTGCCAGTGGGTTCAGCAAACGACATGGCTCTGGGCGTACCTCACACGGTTGATGGACAACATCCTGCATGATAGACCCCGGGCATTGTGGTACTGTAGGTGTCCATCAACAGTATAGGTATGCCAGAGTTATCAGCGTCAGCAGCTGTTCAGGTCTACATTGGCTTCACCGTGCAATTGCGACGTCCGAGCCTAGTTTAAGAACTCCATACAGATTTCGCAAGTAGCCCAAGCAACACAATCTTCAGGTGTAGTCAAAGAAGAAGACATGGGTAAACTCAAGGACCCAACCTTTCATAGCCCAAAGCCTAGATGATGTGAAGCGTAAGGTTAGATGAAACCCTCATCCACGGTCAGCACCAACCACCAATGCCCATCTAAATCCCGGATTGGGGAGCCTACATAGGAAGGAGAAAGTAATCAGGCATTGAATTGAACCTCTCAAGAACCGCTGTCGCCGACGCCGCGGTGCCTTCTAATAATCGTAATAACAATGTTGTTAAAGCAGCTGCTGCTGCTGCTGCTGCTGCTGCTGCTGCTGATGCTGCTGCTGCTGCTGCTGCTGCTGCTGCTGCTGCTGCTATGCACGTGCTTCTTCTGCAATTGCTTTTCCTTTTGTCTTCTGCTTCTTCCTCAGTCTACGTACGGCTATCATCTCTCCTGCGAACTTAATCTTATCATGATGAACATAGCTTTGACTCCTATCCTGATTGATCGCATACTTCATTATTAACCCTAACCTCAGGGCCCTGCGCGCACCAGGATCAGGGCTGGCTTACCTTCACAACGGTCCAGGGGAACCTCCAGAACAGGAGATTCAGGGTGAACACTCCCCCAAGTTAGCTTTGAACAAGAAAGGGGTTCGAAGGTTTGAAAAGAGCGTATACGGGATTCTATGTCAGCTTGGGGAAGGGCATGGTGGCGTGCATCGTGCTTGAGGTTCTAGGCTTGAAAGTTCTGACCTTTTGTTCATTAGCACAGGGCTTCAAAGTCCACCAGCTCAGGATCTCTGGATTTGCGGGCTATAGGCTGGCGAGTCCATGCTCGCAGGTGCTGCATGCGAGGTTCAGGGATGGTTGGGGCCTGGTTTCCAGCTTGGGTACGCTAAGACAATTCAGTGTGTTCCCTGGGCTCGGGTGCTGAATGCTCGTTTGGTGGGTTATGCTGACCTCAACACGCTGCACATCCATTCCGTTGCGCGCGCCATAGAAACTGTTAAAGCTGGGATGGAAGGCCCTTGACTACATTCTCCACATTGGAGGGTCCCAATGTACTTGGTACAAGTCCTTCGGGACCCTCCAAACTGGAGAATGCTTCATGTAGCAGAGCGTTGTCCCATTCAAACTTGACCATGATGCCTTGGGCCCTGAACCTTAAATGTAGGGTTTAGCGCCCGACTCCTCTGCCAGGGTACCTTGACATGATACGTAGAGATGTAAGCAAGCAAGTGTCAACTGTGTGCCACCAAGAAGGTTGCCTGCACAAGAGGTCTTGGATCTAAACCCTAAACCCTAGACCAGTAAACCCTAAACCCTGTATCGTTTTGTAAATCCTGAAGCATTCCCTCTTTAGCCTCAGGACCTCAAGCTTGCACGTTTAAACTGCACGCCTGCACCTGAAGCCCTACACATGTAAAACGCCACGACCCAAAATCCTAAGCCCCTCAACTCCCTGAACCCTCGACCCTTAGCCCCTAACCCCTAGACTTAGTCTACATCGCCAAGCCCGAACTTCTCAAAATTGGCTTGGCTGAGGCCCCATGACACCCCTGGCCCACTCTTCCATTCCCTACTACGAACAGGCAAGTCAAACATGTAAAAGACGCAGTAGACCCTAAACACAGAAACCCAAAACCTGAACCCAAGCCCAAAACCTTGAACCCAACAACCCTCTAACCCCAAACCCTGCACCCCGCAAACCCTAAACCCTCTACAACCCTCAAACCATAAACCACTAAACAAATCAAGCGCACCTGGACCGGCCCCGGATCAAATGAACAGGAGTGGATCACCACATCCTCCAAACAGTAGGCTTGGAAAGGGTCTCAGGTTCAGCTTTTAGGTTGACGGTGTTGCATTTAGGGTCTAGGGTTCAGGGAGGAGTTTAGGCTTTAGCTTTTCGGTGCGTTTCTGGCGTCTCAGATTTCTAGGGCTCGGGGTTTGATCATAGGGGCACTTGACGGGCTACATGTTTCCAACCCAGAGCGTCCGAGAATTTCGTGGAAGGTCCTGTGCCAAAAGCTAAGCGACAAGATCTCTCAGCCATGACAGAGCAGATTTCCAAGGTTGCGCTTTGAACCCTCTGAGGGTGCTCAGAGAAGACCCGGTTGACAACCTGGTTGCGCGCGACATCCCCACAGCGCACCAAAAACAAGCGTTAGGGTAGTGCAGCACCTATACGCAACAGAAAGCTTGCTTTTAGCAACTGCGTATCTTCAGGTTTTGGCATGACATATTCAACCCCAACACCCTAAGCACTTTAGGTTTAGGCGTTTCAGGGTAGACACCTTCCAACCCAGAGAAAATCAGAGATCCTTATCATAGCAGGTTTCGAGAAACTTCTGCTTGATTGCGTCAAGAAGCAGCACATGGCAAAGTTTCACGCCACGAGATTATGACACAGTCCATCCCCTTCCGCTAAGAATACACAATTCCCACCCCGCTAATTAATACTAAATCAAACAGTATTTCGAGCTTATAGTATACAATGGTAGTGTACTGTGTGTATCTATAATTATGACCTAGACCCTAAACCAGGCGGGAGAATTGTGTTGGGGAGGGATTAATATTCAGGACATGGTGCAAGATTCAGAAACCTGCCTCCTCCAAGAAAAGGCAGTTTCCTAAAATTAGGGGCCCCTTTAAAGGGGTTACGGGGCGTTATATAGGGATATACAAGGTGTAGGGCCCTTGATAGGGAAGACCATCCAAAAACGGATTTGGGGGGTTTCCCAAAATTAGGGGTACCAGGGCTTGCAACCTCTGTCTCTAAATTGGACGATGTGGGCATGTCCAAATATTGCGGTCCCAACCATGTGCCCCGAATCCTGACTGTACAGATCCCTCACACAGGAAAGCTGGATGTTTGGAAACCCCAAATCGGGCTCATTGACTTCAACGCGTGGATCCCACATGTTCGGTCGGACGATTCCCAAACTCCGGACCCGACAACTTTAAACCCTAAACCCAAACCTCAAACCACGTGTAAACCACGCTTCGTTTCCAGGGCGTCATCCCTTCATATGGTTTCTTTCAAACCTCTTTAACAGCTTGAAGCCTTTGAAGATCTTGGAAACCTTTTCTGCCCTTTACCCTCCCACAAATTAGCATGGAACGCAAGCAAGGCCTTTCCAAAAATGACTATAGCCTTCATACAGCCCCTTTTCCATGTTAATCCCCTCCTCCTTATATTGAAGCCCCCACCCCCCTGATATCAAATATTCCCGTTGTGGGTAAACTATATACTATATTGGGAATATCTACTATTAGGGGGGTGGTGCATTATTAATATTAGGGGAAGGACATAAGTTTGGGGGAAGGTGACCATAAAACCCTAAACCCTCCAAACCCAAGCCTGGTCGAAGCCATCAACTGCAGGAGCTTCGGTGTACTCCAGCTCCGCCCATGCCTGTTGCGGAAAAAGGGGCTTTAATGCTGGGGATCTCAGTCAGGCCCCTAAACCCGATACCCTGAACCCTAAACACTTAACCAGAAATCTTCAACCCTAAGCCCTAAACTCTTAGGGCTTCAGGGTTCAAGAGCTCGTGCATGGCTCAGTGCTTCTAAGCACACTCAATCACTTTTCTACCACTTTTGCTCTGGGTCAGGTGGAGCCCAGTATCAGGGTTTACAGTTTAGGGCTTACTGGTTGTGACAAGTGTAGTGCGGCTGTCCTGTAAGATGTTCCCTCCACGCTTTCAGACAAGCTCTTTCCGGACTGATAGTTTCACTGGAGGTCGCAGAACATCCTTTTAATGAGTGGGGCCAGTGATTCAAGGCATAAGGCTTAGGATTGTTGATTGTTTTGAACAAGCGTTGGCAGGATTTGGGTTTCCGAGGGCTAATGCGGCAAAAGCAGCAAGCCTAGTTGCCATTGCTCAGTGCAACAGCCAAAAGCTGCCTCTGAAAGCACCTGGACGACAGTTCTGTCAGCTGGCCAGGAGGCAAAATTTGACATGTCGAAAACTAATTGAACTGCCACGCTCTACCCCTATCAATGAAAGCCCATTACAATCGATCTTGACTCATCAAATACCCTGAAGTTGCCCCAACGACATGTGTGAAATTCCCGCTATATTCTGAACCCACCGTACCCTTGTAATACTGCAACACAAGTCAGCGAGAGAGTTCTTCACGTCTAGGCAGGCGATTGCGCGCTGGCATACAGTCTCTCCAACAACGAATTATCCGGAAGATATGTTTCAACCTGCCCCGAAGAAAGGGCACAGCGCTTGAGAGACTTCAGATTTGCAGCCCCATAGCCTGGTTTAGGGTCTAGGGTTCAGGAGAATGCTCCTTAAAACGCCGGCATCACAAAACCAGCCTGGACCAAAGCCAACAGACATGACGCTCAGTTTTGAATCCGCGCTACCCAACGCCCCCCAACCCGACCCCCAAATAAGGTATCATGAAGATTTGTCTCAGGCATACTTGGACCTTATTTGGGGGACAGGGGTGCTAGGGCGGAGGAATATGGTGTGGCATCCTATGATGAAATCCTAAACCCTAGATAAATGAATCTGGGCTTCCATGCCAACCCTAACCCTAAACCCTAAAGCCCTGAAACCCTAAAACCCTAAAGCCTTAAACCCTAAAACCCTAAAACCCTAAACCCTATAACCCTAAAACCCTAAAGCCCCAAAACCCTGAACCCTAAAACCCTAAAACCCTAAACCCTGAAACCCTGAAACCCTAAACCCTAAAACCCTAAACCCTAAACCCTTAGGACGTACCTCTTCCACGACCACTCCCTTGGTCGACAGCAAGCAGACATCCACAGGCTCCAAAGCGAAGAGTCGCAAGGGCTCCTGAAAGCAGTTCAGGTCTGAGGATCTAGGGTTTAGGGTTTAGGGTTGAGGTGTTGAGGGTTTAGGGGTTTAGGGTTTAGGGGTTTAGGGGTTTGGGGCTTGTGGTTTCGCCCTGAACCCGGGCCCGAAATCTTGCAAGTGACCAGGGGACGCCATGCAATGGGAATATAGGGTTCGCACCAACGTGTATCTTCGAACCTTGGAAACACCCTTCAGAAGAGAAGATGCTGGCTGCCTCCTTCTCATCTTGGAGGACCCACCGGATATTCTTAGCGGTTTAGGGTTCAGGGTTTAGGGTTTAGGGCAGGAGGGGAAGGTCAAATCTTTGATGCAATGCTCATATTCGCGGTGCCCTCGCACGTAGTGTTGAGCCACCATGAATAATGGGGTGACAATACTATATGGTTGCTGAGCCAGAAAATCCTGGAAGACGACATTTGCTTTCTAACAAGTTCGGAGCCCGAAAAGACCAACTCCCAGCGGCAATAATAAAGGGGCGACAGTCATTGTAATCATAATAGTATTGAGAATATTGTCCGCCCGAAAATATCCAGATCTGAATAGATTCCCTTCTACCTGTACTACTAGTACTACGAGCTGCGCTACCTGGCCCTACCCCAACCCCGTGGTTAAGTATGGCGACCCCGCCCCCCTCTCCATAGACCAAAAACGCAAAACAACTTCGGGGGGTGGGGGTGGTTACTATTGTCAGCTCAGCATTAACGATTTTGCAACCGCAGGAAAACACCATGTGCAGCTACATGAGGGCTCATTTGTCAGAGGGTCCTGCAAGGCCTATCAACAACTCTCCGTTGTCCCCGAGAGAAGACTAAACCCTATAATCCATCTCTGACCCATGCACATCCTTCTCTTGATCTAAAGTGCGCCACCTGCAAGTGCTTAAAGTCCAAGACCCAGAGACTGCCTAGTTTATGAGCTCTGACACCTGCCCCCTACAAGATTTAGAGGATTCATTTGCGCAGGCTAAGGTTTTGCAGTATAAAAACTGATAACTGACGGGTTGGAAGAAGTGAAAGCCAAAACCGTTTGAAATGAACAATACAACAACACGTTTAAAAACCCAAACCCCAATCCCGAAACCCCAAGTGCTCCTTTACCCCTCCCTCCCACTCTATCAGAAAATTTCTCTCCTCCCGTTGCTTGCGGACGCGCAGAAGGAAACATCCCTCGAAAGCACCTGCGTACTTCCGCAGCTCGCTACTTGGGGGTCAGGGGACTTAAGCCCTTCAAGCCATATAGTAACCCCAAGTATCCTTATTATGAACCTACTTACTAAGTCCCCCTGACCTCCCAAATGGAACCCCATTGTCTTGAGGCATTCCGGTACACTCCCCATTTGCGCAGAAGGGTGGTCATTGAGGCCGGCCACGTCCCAGTACCTACTCCCCCTAGGTTTTAAGTTTTTAGGCTTCAGGGTTATAAGTACAACTAACCTCTGCTCCTAGGGTAATGAGGGTAGAGCCAGGTTCTAGAAACTCTTGTGTCTTCCGAGTGACTTTCCATCTTCCGGTTCTCTACTCTTCCTATATGTCCCGAAATATCCTTTCATATCTATCTATCTAGCTATCTATCTGTCTATCTGTCTATCTATCTGTCCCCACATGTCCCTGTAAGCCCCTTTGTCCCAGGTCACGGTCTGTCTAAACTCTCGGTACACATTTTGAGCTGGGGTAGGGAAAGGACTCCATTACATGAGCTGCCTGTGTTCAAGCTTATCACAATACATTACCGCAAGGAAGCGCTAGGGCTTAGGTATACTGCGACTAGTGGGGCCCAGCAAGGCTTACAAGTGCTAAGTAGGCCCTACCAGTTTGTGGGCGCAAGCTTCTGAACAATATCTCTGTCATCCTTGACAACTGATAGGAGTCCTGTATGCAGAACTCCTACATATCTCGGGTGTCCCTCAGTATCCTATCTTGAGAAGTTCCCCACACCCTAAGCCCTCATTAACATGAAGAACTTCTCTCTTTGAGGAGCTTGGATTCCTGCAGAACCTGCATGACTGATAAACGGTACATGAAAAAATGCATGTATCTTTTGCAGGGGTCTTAGTAAGACTCCTACCCACAAACCGTACCAAACCCCAAAAAGGAACTACATTGGAAGCGGCAGCTACTGACTTCATCTCTCACCGGGCACTGTGGAACCCCTGTTGCTCGAAAATACTTAGACCCCAAGCAGGCCACAAAACTTCACAACATCCCGCCTAAACCCTAAACCTTAAACCCTAAACTCTGAACCTTAAGCCTTAAACGAGTCGGGTTGGGGTTTTAGGCTTCAGGGCCAGCACATGGGGACAAGCTGTTCACACAAGACCCTCCCTATACCCTAGGTAAACCCTAAACGAATTGGCTCAGCTGAGCTATCACGGGCCTACACTCCGGATGTTCTGCGCATCTGCTCCGTCCTGCCATGGAGGCTTCTTAAAACAAGTTAACTTATATAGAATTTGTTCAATTCCCAATTTAAGGCCATTTTGGCACTACTCCCTACATAAACCACTGTCTGGGGTGAGGTCGGGTGAGGTGGCTTTGGGTTGCCCAGTTAAAACACTACTTCTATACAAAGTCTTCAAAACGGGCAGTTCTGAAAAATTGGATTCCCTCAACTTTCTACCCCAAAATGCCCAAACCCGTATAATGAGGACTCCCCAAAAGGATGCTTTAGGCAGCAAATGGCATTTGCCTGTGGGTCAACGGTTTGTCGAACCCACACGTTCAGGCACACAACCGCCGGCTACACTACTTTCACTCCTTGCCAGGCCTCGTGGGAAAATACAACAAGACTAAGCAAGAGGCATTTGTGGTTGAACCTAGCAATATAAGGATAATGGAAAAGAAAATGGAAACTACTATATTATAATAGGGTCTGTATTGGGGTTATATTGGGGTTATGGTGAGTAGTGTTTTTTGGTGGTTGAACCTAGTAAGATTATATTCCTTATATAAAAATACTCTACCCCAAAAAGGAGGATATAATCTTACTCTATATTGGGTACCATAGTATATCCCCAAATAAACTCATATCACCTCAGAGAGCTCCAGGATCTAAGGGAAAATAACTGCTGTGGGCTTGCCAAGGTTTAGGGTGCACAGAAGGATAGGGATAAGACCTCAGAAAGCACCGGATCTGGGGGAAAATAACTCCTGCGGGCTTGCCAGGGTTTAGGGTGCACAGAAGGATAGGGATATGAGTCTAATGAAACATATGAAGCCTCATGCCTGGATATCCGCGCTAATGACAAACCTGCGTAAAGATCGCAGTTGTTGCCTTACTATACCTGGGGTGAATATGGGGGTTTCCCAAAATTAGGGGTACCTTTTGGGGATCCCCATAGTAAGGATTACAAGTATATTGGGGTCTATAATGGGGTCCCCCTATTTAGGGAAACTACCATGTACCTTAGAGACTTACAAGGCAAGCCTCAAAGATCGTAGACAAATCTCTAGGGATACCAGGAAATCCTCCTTCTTGTCCTACATTGTAAGGCCACCCGATGAAGCCCAAAGCCCAAGCCAGCCTCTAAATCCTAAACCCCCCAAGCCCCCTAATCCCCGTGTAGTCCCTGAATCCCTGCCCCGCAGTTTGCCTTCAGCCAGGCAGGGATACCGGCAGCAAGCAGTTCAACCTGCTTGCAGAAAGTTTTAGGGCTTCGGGTTTGGGGTTCAGGGTTTAGTAAGTAGTTGCGTGTTTTTGAGGCATAGGGCTTATAGGGTGTTAGTTTAGGGTTTCGGGCTCTAGAGCAGGGTTTACGCTTTGGCGGGTTTGGGTAGCAGATTTGGGTTGTTCTCAGGGCTTCAGCAATTGCCAAAAGGAGGGACCGGATGTGAAGCCCACCCCGTACTGCTGAAGGAAGTTAAATGTATGGACGCGGCGCAACAAGTCGCTGAAGGGCACATGGCATGCAGAGCCTAGTTTGCACTTAAGTTCAGAATTTCGATTTTGGAATCGGATAAAGGCTTGGTTATAGGCCTAGAAGTCCAGACGGTAGGAATGCGGTTGTTTGTTGTAGCTTTAGGCTTGCTTGGGGCCCTTCAAGCCGGCTTCGGGAATATCTTTTTAGGGTTTGGGATTTATAAGGGTTTAGGGTTTAGGGCTTTGCACCCTAAGCCCTAAACCCCCTAAATCCATCCAGCTCTTCCTAGGAAACCTGGCAGGCCCATACTCCCTGGCTTGACATCCCTGGCTTCATCATGAAGGTTTGTAGGTTTCAAGTTTTTGGTTCGGGGTCATGGGTGTAGGTTACAGGTTGGGGCTTCCTTTCTCAAGCACACAAGAGCAGCCCTGCAAAACTGTATGTAAAATCAAAAAATCTTCGAAATGGCCCTCCAGCAAGACCCTAGACAGTCCTCGTAATGCTTACGCATGTGAAGGGCTCCTACACTCTATATGCTTGAGAAAACTGCCAAAGGGGCCTCAAATTTTTGGAAACCCTATACATCCGGATAATATCCCTAAATCTCTCTAACATCCCTATAGAAGCCCTATATATCCCCGTAGAAGCTTTATACCTCCCTTTGAAGGGCCCCCTAAACTCTAAACCCTAGACCCTACTTCCTAAACCAAAGCCCTAATTCCTAAGCCCCAAGGCCTAAACCCTGACTCCTAAACCCTAAAACCTAATCATAAACCCTATTTCCTAAACCCCTTCCCTGTAAAGGGATCCCCTAATCTGGGTTGCTGTTAAGGAACTTAAATTGCGTTACTATATTGGGGAAACCCTATTATTTACTATATATACCCATTATGGTAACTTAACTTAAGTTCCTTAAATCCCTATATTACCCTAGTTTCCATTTCATTTTCCATTTTCTTTTC
>CAJNIZ010011267.1:0-11154 GCA_905231905.1 Symbiodinium pilosum | reverse complement strand
ACTACCCGTGGATGGCCAAGCGCATAGATGGCACCCGCGGTGTGGGCCCCTACGCCTGGTTCTTCGAGTGAGGTTTTGCTCAACGATTCACTACTGTAGATTTACGATTTGTTTTTGTCATCCCTTCTGCTGGAAGATGCGCTGTGAAAGCCAACCGTCGAACATGTCTGCCTGGACAGAAAACCATCCTTGGGGCAAGTGCGGGTTTACTAGCGCGTGACGACGTTGCCGCCGCTTTGTTTTTTGCATTGACCTGTTCAAGCATTGGATCTGAGTTCACTTGGGCGGAAGAAGCTGAACATCTGATGTCTGATTTGTGGGCCAGGTGGTGGCCTGGGATCAAGTTCGTGTGTTCGCAACGGCATGGAGGCTTGAGCTGCAAAGCCCGTTCACCCCTCATCTTGAGAGTGTGCGAGCGTATTTCGCTGCATTTGACAGTTCTAAGTTGTGGAGGTTTTGAAGCACCCCAAGCAGGGCCAGAGGCAGCTCGTCAATGGTTGATGATTTTGCATGAATGCATGCTTGCTGATTTTTTGCTGATCAAGGTACACATGTAGCACTGTGCAGCCACCATCTTGGGCTGACTAAGACTATAGACGTGCCTGCACACGTCCTGCAGGTCCAGCTCTTCAACGGCTCCACTAGAATGAGGGCGCCTGCCCTTCCGGGCGCTCGCTCACTGGGGTATGTGCACAGGCGCTCTGTCTGCAATACGGTTGGGGACATGAACGAATCACACGGCTCCGGGTCAGCAATCATAGCCGAAGGCATGAGCGAAATCGTTAGATTGAGGGAGTGGACCATAAGCTCTGGGATGTCAGTTGGCCACTTACCTGCGGTTTGGGGTTTTGTTGATGCTCAATAATGACATGAAGATCCGCAGTCTCAACATTGAGAACATGTGAGATTCAAAGCCAGTCTATCTAACTCATGTGTGGCACTGGTGAGAAGCTTTTAGGAAGAGATCGCTTCAGCTACCTGGCGAGCCGCTCAAGCTGGTGGCCCCCGTCGTTTTCAGGTGTCACCGCTTGGCCATGGGAGCCTGACAGTGCTGAGCAGTCTAGTTAGGACGTACAGCCTAGCCGGCGAACTTCGTCTTTGTATGCTGGACCATGATGGAGCCGACGGACGTTGACGAGCTGCTGCGTGATGATCTCAGGACCCTCCTATCAGAGGGCATGGCGTTCAGCGACACAGTTTTGCATGGCCAAGACGGCCACGTGAACGTGCACATGGCTTTCCTTCAAGTCCGCTGTCCTGCACTTGCAGAGAGAGCGCGGCGGTTGCCTAGCGGATTTGCCATCAACATGCCGGAGACAGCCGTGGGGGCTTTGAGGACTTTTGTGGTCTATCTCTACACAGACCGTGTAACAGAAGAGAGCAGTGATGTCGACCAGACTTTTGCATTGTTGCAGGTGGCCCAGGGTTTGTACCTGTCAGACAAGAGTTGCTCAGCTTCCTGTAAAAGGAGACGAGTAGACACGGGCAGCTGCGCCATGAGGCGATTGTCTGCATTGTGCGAGCAACGTATTCGTGACTTGCTGACATCGTCGACCGTAGTTGAAATTCTCCTTCGTTCAGTGCGACTTGGCTCCTCATCCTTGGAGAATTACGTCTATGAGTATTTGGCACACACACTGCCTGCACATACAAAAGACTTGAATTTCAGTCGGTGTTTGATAGAAGCTCTTGGCAAAGACCACCAGGACGCGCTCGCCAGAGCAATCTCAGCTACTGCTGGCAATGCGCAGCAAACATCTGACATTGTGCGGGACGAGGCCCCACCCCCTTGCCTTTTCCATCATCTTCAGTCTCTCTGGCTTCAAACCTTCATCCATGAAGGTGGAGATGATGTGCATGAGCAGTTGGCAAAGCCTGACTGCAAAATGATTCTCAGCAGGGGAGCTGACATGCCACCGGACCACTTGCTTGCACATCGCTTCCTCCTAGCAGCACGCTCCAAGTACTACGCCTGCATGCTCAGCACTCCTATGAAGGAGTCTCAAACTGGTGAGCTGTCTATAGGGGTTTCACCCGTTCCAAGTATGGCAAGTGTCCGGGCGTTGCTGAAGTACCTCTACACTGGAAGCTTGGAGGTCAACGCAGACGGCCAAGAGCTGAACAACACTGACTTACTGGACATGCTCTCTGTCGTTGATGGCCCTGGTGGCCAGAACTACTTGCAGCTCGCTCGGGAGGTGTGCGACCTGCTGCGAAATCGGCTATCTGAGCACATTAAGGCAAACCTTCGGCAGGACAATATGTGGATGGTCCTTCGGAGGGCAACGGCACAGCGCAACGAGGCCATCCGGAAGGAGGCCCTGATGGCCGTTTTTAGACGTTGTCAAGAGCTTTCGCGAGATGAGGTACTGTTTCAGTGCTGGGGTGACTGTACCTTGTTATCCACGGAAGACTGGTGGACTCCGCGTATGGAAAACGAGTTGCTCAGAGATATGCTCAGGTTCAGCTGTACTGCCAGCTCCAAAACTGAATATCATGACGAGTGGGAGCTAGAGGTTTCCCACCCAGCCCCAGAGGGCTTGGACAATGTCTTTAACCAGCGCGGCAACAAGCATCTCTTGCAAGAGTGGGCAGACCGTGGTTCTGCCTGCCGGTGTCTAGGCAGCATTCGGCCTCACAGGACATGATTGGATGTCAGGCTGCTTCTCATGGCATCTCATGGCAACTTGTTTTTGTATATCGGATCCCAAGGCGCCGTGGTAGTATCATTGCCAAGTTTGCTAACCCCGTCCACGTGGACTTCGTCAGTGTCGCCCCTCTTGACGGATGGGGCAGTGATTACCTGAAAAACGCCAAGCTCCATGTTAAGAATGCTGACGGGATCTGGGAGCGCGTTGCAACAGCTTCAGGGCGTGTTGAGCAGATCCCTGTGTATAGAAGGGGCAAGACATGGCGTTTGCATGGAGACGAGGTTGCCACTTCGGTTTTCAAGTTCCGAAAAGAGCCAGCGAGGCCTTGCAGTGAATTCGAACATACTGAGAAGGCAAGGTGCAGGGGATCCGATGGCACGTTCAAATACGTCTACTTCAAGTTTCCGCTAGCTGTCCATGTAGATGACGTGACAGTGCCAGCTGATCCTGTGTTATCGCGGACGCAACTCCAGGTCAAGAATGCAGATGGTCAATGGGAAGATGTCGGGGCACAGTTGACTGGACGAAGCCAACTTGTTTGGGTCAACAGGGATGGGAGGTTCTGGCGCTTGCGCAACTTCTCTGGCTTGACAACATGGGAAGCCAACATCTTCACCTTCACGTCCAAATAAACAAGTGAGCCGGTTCATGGTGCGGCAATGCCATCTTAACCAAGCTCTCGCAGGGTCACCACAGCACAGACAAAACTTGGCTGTGTGAGCAGCCTGCAGGAACCAATTTACAGCTCGGTGATGCATGCGGCTTAGGTCCCAAGAAGCTGAAAAAAGAAGATACGCGAAGCATGCGCGTGAACTCTGCAGAGATCTTGACATCATCCTGACACACCATACAATGTTCGGTCGTTTGTAGTGAGAAGTACCAGAGCTGAGGTGCTCAATCTCGCTTGCGCCATCGCAGCCCCAAGGCTAAAACTGAGTGCAACCCTGTAAATAGGGCTTGTGGTCTGTAGGTTTCAGAGATCTTGCCCCGGTAAAAACGGAGAGCATCTGGAATGTGCGTGGCTATGCCACATTGTGCTACGTTCCTTCGTCATCGCTGCGGTGGGTTGCACCGACAAGCAGGGCCACAAAAAAATGTGCACAGAGGCTGAAGATGGCAGAATGCTTTGCAGATCCCATGGCAGCACGCAGACAGGATACCAGACTTCGGGAAGCAAAGATGAGTTGCTACTTCGCAGAACCAGCGGCAAAGAACGAATCTAGCAACGCATTGGATAGCCTTCGTAGATTCGTCAACCACGGTTAACAAACAATATCTGAGCATCTTGTCTATCGCTGCATTTCCGGAATTAGCAGCGAAGCATGATATCGATCCCCGTCACAGCTTGGTGGCCGCATATGACTTGCCGTCTTAAAGCAGATGCCCGGACTTGTTTCTAGGACGTCATGCGAGTAGATCAACCAAGCATTGTACAAGATGGGGCAAACAACGAAAGCTTATTTACCTGTCATGAGACGAAGCAAATGCATCGGCTATTGCCGCCATCACGCGCCGTCTTCACTCAGGCATAATCGTAGAGTTCTGGAGTTTGATCTTCTGAGAAGGGCTGACTAAGCTTTTCTGCCATGGCCGATTCCGGCATTGAGGAAGAGGGCGACGAAGACTGGCGCTACCTGGTCGATGATAAGTGCAAAGCAGGTGCTGCAAGAAAGGGTTCTATAGATTCTATCAAGAAAGCATGACCACTGCATCCACTGCAAATGACAAGGTCGTCTGTGGCTGCCGTAGCTTGCATGCCTTTCATGTTGACAAAAAACATTGTAAATGCAAGAATGCCTGGGCGAACGCCGCCTCCAGTCGTCCTGCTTTGTCTCCCTTCATGCCTCTCTGTTTTGGCAAGTTCCTGCAACCTGGCTAGGGGGCCACAACGCTCATGCAAAGTGAAAGATGGCTGACCTCCAGATGATTTCAGCGATGAGATTTTGAGGGCGATCAGGACTAGCTGCCCCTGAAGGGAGAGGGTTGCGGTTTGGATTCCAAGTTTCTGAGGTGAGTGGGCCCGTCCTGTGTGTGTGCAGGAAGCAGTGATGCAGGACCTGACTTATGCTCCCTTCGTCTGCCCTTGCTGCCTTGCTCCATGTTCAAAGAGTGTGCCGATGCTGCCACTGCACGCTCATGTGCCCTATCTGTTTGACCTTCGGCATGGCACGGCGACAGGGAGAGAAGAGAGAGAGAGTCTTTCTTTGTGATCGCTCCATAGCACACACGAAAGAAAGAAAGAACGTCTTTCTTTGTTTGTTGGTTTGTTTGTCATCCTTTTCGTCGACGTTTTATTTGGTGAGCCAGCACAAAAAAAGTGCCACAAACAATTTCACCGGACCCTAACGCACCGGGAGGCCCTAGGGCCGGCGGGGGCAAGGAGGCTACTCCCGTCCAGCAAAGCAAAACAAAAAAGAGAGAGAGAGTCACAGCCGGAGGCGGAAGCGGTGAAGTTGGTATGCTGGCACTCAAGGGAGTATGCTTTCGAAAACTTGTAGTCGAGCGGGTCTTTCGTGTTAGCTTCTTGTCTTCGAGTGCCAATGTACCTGCATCAACCGGGGCCTACCACGGCTTTCGTGCCTGGACCGTCATCCTGCTTGGGGTTTTACCCCAGCCCCTCTTTCGAGAGGGGTAGAGCAGTGAGAAGAAGAAGAAGAAGAAGAGGAAGAGAGAGAGAGTGACACCTGCTCAAGCCGCTACCACATTAAGCCCCCTGAGTGCAATTCGCGCCCTTGGGTACACCCTTCCCGTGGGCTGTAGAGGGAAACGCTCTTGGCCACCGTAACTTCCACTCGTAGGTAGCCGTACAGCACATCGGCAAGTTCGAACACTACGCGTCTACCAGCCCGGCACCCGGGAAAACTCCACCTACCTGTTTGGAGCACGGCGTGATCAGTCGCTGCACTACCGGCATTTGACCCGGTGGCCAACTTTCCCTTCTACCACTTGCTGTACACCGCCGACGCTGGGAGAACCCGGGCAACCTGTACCAGAACGTGACTTTGGCAAGGACACCATCGAGGCAATCGACGAACCATGGCGGCCAACCGAGGAGGGGCCGAAGAGCTAATTGAAGTCGACGACAATCCGGCAACAAAGTGCCCGTGCCCGAGCCCGAGCCACGCAAGCCAAGAAGGAACACCCTTGAACCTCGAAATGTTCCAGGCAGCTATCCAGCCACTGGTGGCAAAAATAGGAACGGTGGAGACGAGAATTGGTCAGGTAGAGACGGCATTCACGGAACGCATGGCAGAACAGGTCAATCTCCTCACAGTTATCACCAACACGCAAACCAAGCATTCCGGCTAGCCCACGACGCTTGCAAGACCTTGAAGCTGGATCTGGATATGGAGGACGCTTTCGTGCCAGGCCTTCGACGAGGTTATTTGGTGGTCCCCTACAAGCCAAGGCAACAAGAAACAGAGAGGACTATGTTTCAACGACTCACCCAAGCCATACAGCAGGTGAGGCAAGCACAGCAAGCAACTGGCGCTATGAAACCAACAGGGCAACCCATATACCTCTGGCTCAGCTTCTCACAGACACCCGAGAGGCGACGCCGAGCCCGCTACGCAGGCAAAATCAAGCGTCTCTTGCTGGAACAGGGGGCCAGCAAAAACCACCTGCAGGTGGAATTTGCCACAGGAACAGCTCGGTACCAGGGCAGGAAGATAGCCAGCTCGGCAGCACCGCCCCCCATTGGCCAAGCTGTAGAGCGCAGCCCTCTGGGATGGTTGGAAGCAGAAGCAGTGGGGGGCCAGACAATGAAGTCAAAGGAAACGATCGCCACGGCATGGAACACGCTGCTGCAGCCTTTGCTGCAGTGACACAAGCCCCGCCGCCAGCTACAACACAAGTTTCACACGCATGTATCCAGAGACCTTTGCCCTGAGCGACCACGACGCAGTCATGACGAGCATCACAACGCAACCCCACACAAAGCAACCCAGGCACACATACCCACACAACCCCTCCAAAGTCAAGCTCCTGGGCCACGTGATCCCACCGCTCCCCACAAATGCACATCCATGGGACAGCCTTACACGCCACGCAGCACACATCAGAGAACCGTACCCACGCCAGAAGTTCCAGGAAAGCAGGCAACTCAAAAACCACCGGAGTAAGCTGATTTCAGGGCAAATCCCTGAAGCAGACAGACGACAACATTGGAAACTCATACAAGCAGCCCGCAAAAGGGAGCGGAAAAAGTGGGACCATGCTATAGCCGTCAAAGCAGCCAAAGGAGATTGGAACGCATACCAGAGCAGCATGGATAAGCCGCAGCAAGCATTGTGGGGGCACAGGCTCATCAGTCAGCAAAACTCGCAACACAGCATGACAACACACTTCGAGGCGATTTTTCGGCAGCAACCCGAAGCCCGAGTCAACTCGGAGTTCCAGAGGATGAGGCAACTCCTCACAGCACGCTGCAAACAGGCCCCATACCAAGCAATAACCATGCAAGAGCTCCGGGACATCCAAGACAAATGGCGCCGAAAGAAGGCAACCGGACCGGACAGAGTGTCGAACGAGGCACTCATCTTTTTTTTAGGCCACAACGACACAGCCAACAAACTCCACTGGGCGTTGGAGGACGCGCTCTACAAAGCACGCAGCCCCATAGCAGCACTGCAGGACATTACCATACTGCTACCCAAGCAAGCCCCGCCAGCACAACGGAAAGACACCAGGCCCACTACCCTCAGCAACACCATTGACAGGGCAATGGCCCAGCTGCTGCTCCACAGGTGCTATGACCAGCTCATGCGAGATCCGCCCATCCACCAATACGCCAGAACAGGCAGACAAGGGAGCAAGCTTATGGCCGCCCTCCGACGTATGACACGCATGGCCAGAGATTGGGGATTCAAACTGTGGATCCTCAGGGTGGACATCCGCAAGGCTTTCGACGCAATCAAGCAGACATCGGTCGCGGCCATGATAGCATCCAAACTACAAGACACGCGCCCGTGAGAGGCGAGAATGTGGATGGAAATCATCCATGGGCAACAGCTACACATTATCCCAGCAGCGCCAGCGGCACAGCAGCCCATACGCATCAGGCAAACAAACGGGGTCAGGCAGGGCATCCATCAAAGCAGGCCAAATCCTGGAAAACACGCTATGCTCGCAAGGCCAAGCACCCTTGGTTCAAGGCCAGCCGGGACGGCCGCGTGAGGGGGGACAGTTTATGGACACCTACCTGTGGCAACCATAGGCTCGAGACCAATAGGATGCAGATACAACCAGACAAAACCCAGTTCATAGAGAGCCACAAGGATGATGCCCCCAGCAAGCTAACTATAGGCAACCAAACCATCCAAGCCAAACTGCCCAAGAGAGCAATCAGCGTCTTTAACCAGCCAGTCACCTTTTGCAACAACAAGGCGCACTCCACAAGCAAAGCCACATCCTCACCTCCACAGCACCAATTTCAGCCAAGCTCAAACTTATAGCCGCACCACCATAGCAACATCCGCGCTGTGGGGATGCGAAAGCTGGCCGATCCATCACACATTGCTCGCTGCAGCTAGCGCCGCACGGTACAGAACAGTGGCGAAGGCCAAGGGCCTCAAGAGAAGGCCAGGAGAGCAAGGCCACGAACACTGCCAGAGGCAAATACGACAGGCAAGACTGGCGGTGTATCAACACCACCAACCGCGCTGGTCAGCAATCATTCTACAATCCATATGGCGCCTGCGCGGCCATATAGCCAGACAAGCCAAATGCCAGCCTGACAACGCCGCGCAGGACCTCCTCACATGGCGAAATTTGAAATGGTGGAAACAGCAACAGACCAAGCGAGATGGAGCCAGACACACATCACGATACAATGCGTTCTTAGATGTAGAACGCTACTTGGTCCACACAGCAGGATTGGATTGACAAACCCTAGCGCAAGACCGCTGTCGATGGGCAGGCTTAGAGCAAGCCTTCCTTGACACACACAACAACAAACAGGGCAGCCTGCAAAACCTCCACCAAACAGGGAAAATTTCAGCAAGCAACCTCCTACACATCCATGACGCACCGCCCCCCATGGCCACCAAGGCGGTCACGAAAACCTGCTGAGCACCACGCCCTTGCTTGTGCCTTTGTCTTCTTCTGGTCTGTCTTCTGCGGCGCTTGGAATGAATGTTACTTGCTGGTTGTTTTTGCTGCTGTTGTCTGGTTGTGCAAGGAGACGAGGCAGATGTGCCAGCTGACAGCCGTGCCGACCTCTCATAGCATAGCCAACTAGGCAACCAAAATAGCCTCCTTGCCTCCCAAGCCAGACAACACCCATGGCGATGCCGCTGTGGGTCTTCGTCGTAGCCTGTTGGAGCGCAACCTACGCCACCAAGGGAGGCAAAGACGGAGCACGCAACGACAGTGAAGAAGAAGAGGTGGCCAGACAACGCCGCCAGCACGAACCAGTCCTGGGGCTGGGCCACGTGGTGGCAAGGGTGGAGCTGGCGCGACGCAACGCCGCACTCCTGGACAGCAGCAGGGTGGCAAGACTACACGCAAGCCACAGACCAGCAGCAAGCTTAAGCCTCCTGGGCAGCAGGTTGGCAAGACTACACACAAGCCGCGGCCTCGCAGCAACAGCAAGCGCAACACAGCATGGGCACAGTGGACAGCCTGCCCTCGTATGCAACGGGGAACGACCGCAGACACCGCCCCGCAGCCCTCGCGCCAGCAGCCCACGCACACGCAACAGCAGACGCCCGCTGTATAGAGGAGGTTGGAGCAACAACACCTCAAAAGCACCCACAGAAATCCAGTACCGCTTCCAAGCCCACCGCCGCACGCACCGCAACGTCAGACGCGGATCCAGGAAACAAAGCAACCTCCAAGCCACAAGCCCACACCAAGGGGCCTCCCCAACACATACAGGCATGCACCCCTCGAGAGTGGCAGCAGCAGCGCAAGCCACGGCGAAGGCCAAACAAGACATGAAGCAACCGCAGCTGCAGCCTTCGCAACCATCGCGGCAAGAACCACAGACAGGGGCAGACAAGCACCAGAGCACTCCAAAAGCAAAGGCCGCACCAGCCACTGCCAGCCACAGTGCACACAGCAAACACCCAGGCGACCATCAAAGCCACACAGCGCTGGCTCGCAACAGCGGCAAAGTCAACAGCAACAGCGAACACAGCAGACGGCCACGCAGCCACAAGCACACACGCCGCCGCAACAACCGCGAACCGGCATCCAGCCCAACCCACAAACAACAGCAGCCCAAGCACATCCACAGCCAGCAACGGCAGCTAGCGCCTCAGCCCTGCCACAACGCAACCCATGGACAAAGCAAGCAATACAGGGCAACAAACCCCTCCTAGGGCTGTAGCGCGCCAGCCGGCAAGACCCATGCCAAGCTCGCAGCAACCACCACCACCAATTAAGGAGCCAAAGCAGCCCATCAGGTATAACCCCCCGCGCCCTCCAGGGTCAAGCAGCGAAGGAGCCATGCAGCCAGGAGGCCGGGCCAGACACAAGCCGCAGCAAAGACAGCAGCACAACCCACACACCTCCTACAGAACCACTGCCACCACCACAGGAAAGCAGCAACACCGGGGACAAGCCACGAAGGTGGGGACCGCAGACGGTAGAGCTCCAACAAACAATTGAGGATTACTCGCCTTGGGAGTGGAAACTTTAAAACTTTTTCCCAGGATAGTCATTTTGGGGAACATGTGGGATTCAGGGTTAGGGCCTGGCTGCATTCGAAGCCACACTGGCGGCGGTGCTGGAGCGCTGGACAAGGACCTGCAGGGATTGCACACTCTGTCAGAGTCCCATGCTTTTAGACAATCCGCTGAGTGCCTTCCAATCATGACAAAGCATTGGAGAGCTGTGCCGCAGATGTGGCTGATAGAAGTCAGGCACATTCCAAGAAGTGTCCTTTCCAGGTATCCTGTCCAAGTCATCAACAAAACAAACAGCAGACAGCTTGCATGGAAGCCATCTTCTCGTGTGGACCTCGATGCGCTGAACCTGCCCGGTGCTCAACTTAGTTTGTAAGTTCCAGTGTAGACCAGATTCATTATCATGTGGCGATGCATGTTTCAGTCACCTTAGCCGACTCTGACGAAGCTCAAGCTCGCTGCCGTGAGGCAGTGGGTGAGAGCTGACGACGACTGTGACGAAGCTCAAGCTCGCTGCCGTGAGGCAGTGGGTGAGAGCTGACGACTCAGGTACTCTTCGATCTCTACGCGCATGCTCCGAAGATCTAGACGTACCGCTGAAATGTAACTCCCAAAAATTTATTTAAAGTCGAAAAAACCGCTATACCTCATATACCCGAAACCATAAGACACAAAACTTCTACCATGTTGTATAGAATTTTGAGTTCTTTGAATCATTCCGAAAATCTACCGCAGAGGTATGGGAAAAGCCATGTGAAATCACACGAAATGTTGAAATTCATAAAATGATAAAACCCGCTATACCCGAAACCATAAAATTACAAATCCCTACCATATCCCATTGACTTTTTTTTTAACGTTTGTTTACGCCA
>CAJNIZ010011266.1:214-11159 GCA_905231905.1 Symbiodinium pilosum | reverse complement strand
AGGCTCTTAAGTATTGGGGTTATATAGGGACAGTGGAAAAGAAAATGGAAACTACTATAGTGGGTTATATAGGGACTACAAGGGTGTTCTAGGCTTGCCATGCGCTCCCAACGGTCTTTCTATACAATGGAAAACAACTCGGCGTGCGCGTAGGCGCAGTCATCAGACTACGAGGGTGTAGGGTTTATGGTTCAGGGTTTAGGGTTTAGGGTTTGGGGTTTAGGGTTTGGGGTTTTTGGTTTAGGGTCCAGGGTTTAGGGTCTAGGATTTAAGGTTTGGGGATCAGGGTTTAGGGTTCAGGGTTTGGGCATTAGGGTTTGCTGTGAGTTACCGTGCTGGCAGTGATGACCAGGTGTCAAGGACTCTTCAAGTGCATGGCTGCATGCGAGGTGCTGCCATGGCCTGACTGTAGAGGGCCATCTAACACAATCACCCACCCCACGCCGTGTGAGTCCTACTCCTTTTAGGGTTTAAACCTAAACTCAGTTTAGTCCATCTTGGTCAACAAAACAAATTCATTTCATTTGGTGTTTTCGTTGTTGAAAGGATCTCAAACCTTCTTGCAGGCCCCCTGCAGGATGGTCAAAGGTTTGGAAGGAAGCTCTGGCAGCCCGACCTGCGGCCTGCGGTGCTGGTGGCCTGGGAGGGGCTTGGAGGTAGGCCCCGAGAGGCGAAGGGCTTGGAGGCTATGGAAGGTCTGGAAAATGCTGGAAATTCGACTGAAGGCCCAATAGGCCCTCACTGAAAGGCCTTGCAAGGTGCTGGAGCCTTGGGAGGGACTGCGAGGGCCTGGGGCCCAGCTTGAGATTTGGGTTTGTTGTGCGGGCTTGAAGGGGAAGCTTGGAAGGGAAGCTCCTGGGCTTTTCAAGGATCGCTTACCCAGGAGTAACATGTACTGTTGATAATAGGCGTCCTACACGAGCTCAATATACTAGAGTACCAAAATTCTGTAGGCGCAAGATACTCAGGGTGATGCAGGATTTTTCGTATCCACCGTAAGGGTGTGCAGGGTATGTAAATGGATAACAAAGGGCATTGCGCTTGGAGCTTGGAAACCCTAAACCCTAACCCTAAAAACTAAACTGTGAGGAGCGCATGGTAGCAATGACTGCAAGGCCAGTCAGCTGCGAGCTCATGTGAGCCACAGTCTAAACTTCTCAAAGGGGGTTATAAGGGGGATCATATATAGGTTCACGGTTCAAGGTTTGGGTTCTAAACTCCTTAAAGGGGGTTATATAAGGGAATTCTATGGGGGAGTACTACAAGGGTTAGCAATGGGGATGCTAGGAGCTGAGACTATTGCTCATGTGATTCTAAGATGTACCGATGTAATTCTATCATGTCCCAATGCATATACCGCAGCCCTCCTGCCAGTCTACAAACACAACGCCTTCGGGTTCCGGGGGTTCACTGTCCTAGATTGGCTCTGGATGTTGACTTGAAACCCCCAAGAAATGAACCCAGGACCTCAAAAATTATCTATGACGTCGTGAATCTCCACATGATCCTGCTGTAGGCCTAGCAGCATACCGAAACTAACAAAGGGCCCACAGCTACGCAATCCCTCGCCCCGAAACCCTTGCATACCCCAAAAATCCCGAATATTGGCCCACAGTTCTGAGAAGAACGCTACGGTGGATACGAAAAATCCTGCATGACCCTAAGTACCTTATACCCTGGGAATAATGGTATGATATACCCTTATACCTTGGGAATACTGGTATTATAGTATATTAGGGTCATGCAGGATTTTTTCGTATCAACAGTAGGAACCGGACAACATCTCTACGCTGAGGCTGAGGCCGGTCAGAACCCAAATAGAGCTGGTGGTGCTAATGATAACCCCATTCGAAAGACATTAGGAACTGATGGGGCTCATAGGGTTTAGGGTTTAGGGTTTAGGGTTGAGGGTTTAGAGCTTAGGGTTTAGGGCTGGGTTCTCAGTACAAGTATGATAAGATGATATCTACCCGAACCTCTACACATTTCATCCCCCTTGTCGCCCCGAATAACCCAGATGTTACCTCCACAATGGAGACGCTTCAGACGGAACCGAAAACTTTTTCCCTAAACCCTGAACCCTAAACCCTGAACCCCAAACCCTAAACATAGCACCCGACATCCTAAACCCCCAAACCGACACACGAAATCCTGAATCCAAGATCTTACATCCTAAGCCGTAAGCCCTATAGCATCCCTAGACCCTGAACCCTAAACCCCTAGGGTTTAGGGGTTCGGGGTTTAGGGGTTCAGGGTTTACGGGTTTAGGGGTTCAAGGGTTTAGGGCTTGGGGTTTAAGATCCCAAGCTCAAAAACCTTAGCCCCAAACTTTGGGTCTAAATCCCAAGGGCCCCGGAGCCGCAACCCCAAGGTCCCCCAAGAGCCCAGAGGGTGAAAGGCATGAAGTTGGTTTAGGGTTTGGGGATTGGGGTTTAGGTTCAGGGTGCCGCGTTTAAGGTTGCCCAAACATGGCCTCAAATCAGCCTGTATATATAAACCAAGGTAGTGCCGAGGTTGCTTAAAGAATCCTGAAATATAGGGGTCACAAGCATACTTGAAGGTTCATAGGGCTTAGTATGCATTTTATAACTGGGCTTCTGGGTTTAGGTTTCAGGGTTCACGGTTTAGGGTTTTAGGGTTTAGGGCTATAGCCGGGTTTAGGGCTATAGCCCTGCTGACAATCCCCCTAGCCGGGCTTCTGTTGGTTAGCCCAAGTACAACTGCAAGTAGGGTTACAAGCCCACTTCTGAATGGTCCAAGCCCCATGAACCTCCAAGTAGGTGATACCCTCAAGCCCAAAATGAACAGAAAAGGCTACAAAGACAAGGACAAAAAAGGCCAGCAGACAGTCAAAAGATTCCGGACAGGAACCCTCTTCAATTTTAAGAAATCCTTAAGCCCTAAAACCCCAAACCCTAAACCCTAAGCTCTAAACCCCTTTCCCCCCCCCCCCAAAGGCCAGCGTCAGCAGCGCCGACGTCTCAGCCAGGAGAAGCTCCGAACCTAAAGCTGCAAGGCCTGGGCAATCAGGGTCTAGGGTTTAGGATTTTAGGGTTTAGGCTTTAAACGCCTGGGGGTGCAACAACAAGGGCTTCAGGTCAGGGTTGAAGGTTTAAACGCTTGGGTGGGCCCAGGTATTAACTATAAACCCAAGTTAGGACCCAGGAAACACGTAGGGTAAGGACCCATGGTGAGGATCTTAGATTGGGGATGCAAAAGAAAGCCTTAAGGTCCTTGTAAGGGGTTTATGCGGTTTAGACTATCCATCATTACTGGGCCTTTTGTGGGAAACTAGGGAAAGAAGGATGATTATTCCTGGTGATTATACGGGGACGACTCCCTAAACCCTAAACAGGTTTTGCAGGGTGTTAGTTCTGGGTCGATGGAGGGATCCATCCCCTGAGCACCCAGGTTTCAGAGGATGGGGCCCTTTGCTATCAGAAGATCGATTTTTGAGGCTTGCGGTTTGAGGGTTTAAGCTTTAGGGTTTAGGCTGAGGGTTTAGGGTTTAAGGCTTAGGGTTTAGGGTTTAGGATGTCAGGTTTCGGGTTTAGGGCTGTAGCTTCTACCTGATCATGTTGGCGAGTACTGATGGAATAACGCCTTGCTTTCCTGCTTGGGATGCAAATCAAAAATGGGTTGCCAAGCCGGACACTACCTTCAAGCTTTTACCATTAACATGACTCATCCAGCCAGCTAAACCCTAAACCCTAAATCAGGGTCACTGTGCCATAATACAGAGAACCTCAATGTCCGAAGATATAAAGAACCTCAATGGTCGAAGGCTGTACTCAAATCGCTCTAGGAGGGGCTTATAGGGGCTAATCTAGGAGATGTTTGTACTTTTGTGCTTCCACTTGACAAAGGGCTGTTGCCCTAAACCCTAGTAATCGGTCCTGTACCAGAGCAGAAGATTTAAGCTTTAGAGGTTCACATCGTGCTTCAGTCTATAACTTAAATCCTGGACCCTAAATTCTAAATATTAAGCCTTAAACCCAAGATACTAGACCCAAATCCGAAATACTAAGCCCTGAATCCTAAAACCGTGTATACGAAGAACCTCAAAGGGCTCTGCAAGGTGGTGCGATTGTTGAGCGAGTTTGTTGTAGAGCTCAATGGGTTTAGGGGTTTAGGGGTTTAGGGTTTAGGGTTTAGGGTTGCGAGCTTGTTGTAGAGCTCAAGAAATATGAAAACACCATTTAAAGCTCAAGCAATATGAGAACGCCATCTATAGTACGGTTGCACCTCACGGGAAAATGCAGTAGAATTTACAGTAGCTTTTGTTGCCCTAAACCCTAAACCCTTAACCCTGAAACCCTAAACCCTAAAACCCTTAACCCTTAAACCCTAAACCACAAGCCCAGCAGAGGAACTAGGAACTTCAGGATGAACTACTGCAAGTTCTACTGTAAACAAGTTTGTGGGCTATAGGTTGGGAGGACCCCCCACCCTGTAATAGTGACTATAAGGGATACTGGGGATTATATTAGGGTCCTCTTACATTCTTATTATGCCACTAGACTATTACAGGGTGGGGGGGTCCCCCTAAGCTATAGGGAGCGAAGCAGATCTGAGATCAAAAAGCTTCTGCAAGCAAAAAAGCTGCCTAATGTAGACCCCTGATTAATAAACCCCCTCCTTTTAAGGGCCTTACTAGTAGGATCCCTATGATAACCCCCATTAAGGGGAGGGTGTTTATTAATTAGGTGTCTACATTAGCTGAGTCTGTAGAAACTTCTCATCAGGATTAGGTATACAGGCGCTACATTTATTCAGGGATCTGGACTATGTCAGGTTCACAGCTATTCAAAAATTCGTCCCTACCCCACACGGGGTGTCTAAGCAAGCGCTGCTGGCTTAGGGATTCTATGCGACCTATACCCAGACTAAACCTTAGATCCAAAACTCTAAACTGTGTATAGGGAGCAAGGATGAATATTTGAAGGCTTAAGGCTGTTTTCCTTCCCAAAGACTAGCTCTGCAAACGCCACCCAAAAAGACTGAAGTCCTTAATATAGCAACTCCCAAAAATGTGGCGCAGAATTTTGCTACACCTGATCAGCCCAAAAGCAGCGACAAGCCGTCTGAAGGTCGTCCTGAGAAGGCATTTGACAATATTTGGTGGTCTCCACAAATAGGGTCCTGCTGCATACCGGCAAATGCAATACAGACATCTTTTTTGAAGCCCCATGTAGAACATAACCTATACAATCCCTGAAAGGTTCGCGAGACGCGCCCTTGTAGCCCGAGATGTCCGAAGTCCCCCAGGTTTAAAAGCGCAGGAGACCAGAGGTCTTTGGGTTTTGGGTGCAAGCGGTTACTGGATTGCTGTTACGGAACTTAAATTAGTTTACCATAGTGGGGATATATAGCAATTTGGTTTCCCAATATAGTCACTTGAAGACAACTTGAAGAAATTCCTAACAGCAACCCAGGTTCGGGTGTATCGCATGGGTGATTACTTTAGTTCAGGTCATCACAATGCCTCAGACCCCCAAAGCCTGGAACCATGGGCCCTAAACCCTAGACCCTGAACCAATCTTTAACTACTGGATGGAGGACTGGATCTCTATGGTAGCGTCGATGTCCCCTACAGAATATTACGGCAATCTCCAGCTTCTTTTCCATTCCTTCATTTCTGAACTGTGTTGTAGTGGTTCCATTCCTTCACACCCCAGAAGACGACCAGCAACTGAACCCCTAAACCTTAAACCCTAAACCGCATGGGCCAATGTGCCTGCAGCTTCGTAGGATCCGCCAGCAGACGGCTGAAGGACCCAGCAGGGGCATAGCGCAGAAGGCGAAGCAGGGCCCCGGCTACCTGGGTGTGGTGGGCTTAGAGGTTGAGGGTATAGGGTTTAGGGTTTGGGGTTTAGAGTTTAGGATTTAAGGTCTAGGGTGGGTGTTAGGGGCTATGGGGTTTAGGGTGCGGTGGCCTTAGGGGAGCTTAGGGGGATTCAGGGTTTTGGGAATACAAACCCTAAACCCTAAACCCTACACCCCAAACACAGAAATTTTAAGGGAAGAATACTTGGTCAGGATCCCTTGGGTGATTTTTGAAGAGCGCAGGCCCTCAGGGCGAAACGAGCTAAGGAAAGGAAGGGGCTCAGGGTTTAGGGTTTAGGGGTTCCTTTCACAGAGACCCTAAACCCTAAACCCCAAAGCCCTGAACCTTAAGCCTTAAATCCTCAAACTTCCTTCTAGTTTAGGGGTGCAAGCTCCACGACAGCCTTGGGGATCTAGAAATGGTACAACAGGTATAAGGGTTTCCAGAAGTTAGGGGACCGAGTACAAAAGCATGCGTGGGGAATTGTGGTGCTATGCAAATGAGATTCTTTCGTCAGGGCTGGTCCCTTAAAGGGACCAGAGTCATCACATAACCCTAAACCCTGGCCCTGAACTCTAAACCCTAAACCACTACAAAGCCATTGAAAAGTCTGCTTCACAAAACGGCCATACCAAAACTGCCCTAGTTCTGGGGATCCTTAGTTGCCAGGATTTCCTGAAGCCAGCACATGTGAGTAGCGTTTTTTGGTGGTTGAAACCTAGTAAGATTATACTCCTTATATAAAATACTATACCCAAAATGAGGATATAATCTTACTCTATAATGGGTATCATAGTATCCCCAAATAAAAATACTACTCATGTGCGGATATCCAAATATTAGAGACCCCTTCTTGGGGGGGTACCTATAAATAGGAGTATAATATCTGGAGCTTCTATGTTGGAGCCCTCCCCCATTTTGGAAATAGTTTTGGAAATTACCAAGCCCCTCCCCAACGCTCCCCTCTGAGGGCTTGTGGTGGTTTGATCTTGGCTTACCCCTTCCTCTCCCAGCTACCAGCAACAAAAGGACTATGACCAACTTGCTCTTATCTTTCTTGAGCTCGTGCTTTTCCAGCCCCTTTCACATCCATACGCCATACGCTTCAACCACAAGCAATGCCCCCCTATGATTCTTGGGCATTCTCCATCCACTCCCTGTACAAGAAAAACACCCCATAATAAGCAGTATAGCATGTTGGGTCTACATTGGGGTTCCCTTATTTGGGAAACTACCATATAATCCTTGGGCCATATAATCCCTAAACCGCGCAGGGTGTTGCCTCAGACCTCCCTTCCTGCAAAGCATTCACGCAGCGCCTGCCCAAAGAGTTGTACACAGCCGGCTGCAAGCGCCTTGCTTTCATGCATTCAGGAATGATTTGGGCGCTTCCATGAATTAGGGGTACCCCTAATAGACACCCAGAATACTAAATGCCTCACAACAAGGAGGACGACCCCACTCAGAGGCTCATGGAAAGGTGCACATTTAAAGGACCTAATCCCCTCCCCCTAATATTAAGCCCCCCCACTCCCTGATATTAAATACTCCCAGTATATTCTAATTTTCCACAAAATGGGATTAGGGGAGGGGATTCCTCAACACTACCTCACCCAATCGACCTCCAAGAAGGACTGCAGCCTGGACAGCTTCCAACCACACCCGATCGGCAAAGACCACCCCTTAAGGTGTCAAGGGTTTATATATATAATATAATATAATATAATATAATTTAATATAATATAATATAATATATATAGGGTTTAGGGTTTAGGGTTTATAGGGTTTGCAAGGTTTAGGGTTTATAGCGTTTAGGATTTAGGGTTTATAGGGTTTATGGGTTTAGGGTAAGTTAGATTCACCAAAAGCAAGGCATCTGCTGGAAGAAATCTTACGGGTGGGATGCTGACTGGTCCCGGAAGTCTCGTGTGAAAGACCAAATATGTAGAATCCCCTGGGTACATGATCGGCAGCGCATGCAGTGCACTAAGAAAGCCAAAAACTAATTGCTACATTGACATCAGGAACCCCCAAGCGCCACTGGGTTTATAGAAATTGTACAGGGTTTCGGTCCGGGTTTCTGTGCAGGTTTTGGGCGAGCTGTTTCGTTTTGTTTTTGCCGTGGTACAATTCGCTTTATTTGGGCTTGAGGGTTGAGAGTTTGAAGATGGGGGATTCGGGCCTAGGGTTAATATGGGGGCCTAAGTCATTAGAACATTGCTTTGGTGTTCGTTCTGTTTGTAGCGCAAGGATGGTAAGTAAATCATTGAGCAGGCCACGACACAAGATCCAAAACTAACGTTATTTCAATTCTTTAGGACTGGGCTTTGAAACGCGATTTTGACATGAAACCTGATCCTAATGAATCTTGCGCGTTCCAGCGAACCCAACTCCAAAAGCGTTCGGAGGTATGAGGAGTTGCCAACCAAGTTTCTTCCACGACGCGTAGCTTTATGTGTCTTGCGTTGAAGCCTGGTTCTACTCACCTCTACGTAATCATCAAGAAAACTGCACAACGGCATAATACAACTGCTAATCAGTCAAGCAACTAGTATGCCCCTAACCCCAACAACCCACCCCTGAAACTCAAACCCTTTCCGCAAATTACGGCCTAGAAACAGGTAAGGATCCCGACAAATGTAGGTACGAGGATTCAAAGGTACATTGGGTACTCTGGGTATCTGGGTAAAGCTATCTAGGCTCGTGTGGGATCTTTCCTGGATTCCGGTCCCCTTTGAAAACACCAGCTGCAGTAAACAGAGCCATGGACTCCATGGGTAATGAAAAGGACCGTAGCCCTAAAATCTTGAACGTGTAGGGTTATAACGTAATGACTGCGGCTCCTCAATATACTGTATATACCTCCTACAATCCCTCTACTTTCCATTTTCTTTTCCATTTTCTCTAGAACTAACTACCCCAATATACACCCTAAATATGTCACAGATCTCCACACCCTACCATCCGTAAGCCTCCATTCAAGTAGACTTATTGCGAACGGCCCTAAAGCAGAAGCCTGGGAGCCGCAACAAGCTTGACAGTATGAGCATGCTGTATCCCGAAACCCTATTCTACTTGCTCAGGTTTAGGGTTTAGGGTTTAGGGTTTAAGGTACAAACTCCCTCCAAATCCCTACATAAACACAAGCTCCATTTCACGTTTCATTCTCTTTCCATTTGACTGTCCACCCTCAGGATTGCTTCTGCAAGTGACACGTCCTTGCTCCCACGCACCTCATGGAAGCAACGCCGCAGCGATACCAGGCAGCTTTCGTCGGCAACGAGGGTTCTTGGTTGGGGGTTGACTCTCCCCGAACCGGCATGGAACCCCCAAAGGAACCCTGTGCTCTTCATTTCTGCAAGTGTCTATTGCAGCTACTGTACATATTCAGGTTAGCTCATACTTGTAGCTCATACAGGTTCTCGTGGTACTTTGGAAGAGGGTTATAAATTGGTGGGGGTTCATCGTCAGAAAAGGAACCAAGCTCTGGCTGGTTAGTTGGGTGCTTTGCAAGGAACTCTGCCTGAAAGAGTGGAGCTATGCTAGGAATTATATTATGGGATATTATGGGTGCTATAAAGAGGTTATACAGGGGCATATCCAGGAATGGAAAGCACAAGGGAAAACTACCAAAATGCTTGAGGCTTGAATCCATTTGCCCATCCCCTGCAAGCCATTTTCTAAACTCCTAGTATCCCCCTTAATATCCCTTACAGTAGTCCCCTATATAATCGCCCATATAACCCCCTGTAAGCAGGTTAGACGAAAGCTCCCATAAAGCCCTCGATCCGAGACCTTCCGGCCAGGGGCGAACAATGATCAGGCGCTCGATCTAGGAGTCTCCTGCCAGGACATGGTGTTGGGTTTAGGGTTTAGGGGTTTAGGGTTTAGGGGGTTTAGGGTTTAGGGGTTTAGGGTTTAGGGTGAGCTCTATAACCCGGTTAAATGTGGTACTTATCATGCAAGTAGAACCTTTTGAAGAGACTTAGGGGCTTATGAGTAGGGTATAAGTGGGTTCTAGTTGGGTTATGATTACCCTGAACCGCCAAGTAAGGTTTACTTGGACTCTAGGAAGCCCATTGTTGTAGGGGTACATGCAACGACTGCAGAGGACCTAGCCTTATAGAAGGTGGGGTTCCTTAAGGTCCGGGCTCTTGTGGGGTTTAGGGTTTAGGGTTTAGGGTTTAGGGGGGGGGTGCTGAATTCGAGTAAGAGGAACCTCGAGTATAACCCCATAACAACCCTATGGTAGCCTTTGACACGTAGTTTCCCTAACCTCTTCATAAGCCCTGGGTCCGACACTGTACTTGGAGGGTCACGGGGGACTTAGAAAGTAGGTTAATAATGGGGATAATTGGGGTCACTATATGGGTTATAGGGGTTGTTAAGCTACTTACTAAGTCCNNCCCCTGACCCTCCAAGTAGGGGAAGGGCATGTGTTCTGAGAAGCCCCATCGATCAGGGACTTCGCGCTCAACACATGCGCGCTGTTTACTTGAAAGTTCAGTGCAAATAATAAACCAACCATAGCTGCACCTGTAGCCCAATTTTGAGCCCCCTAAGTCCCCGAATATGGTTGTAACTGGGAGATCAGGGCTCAGGGCTTGAGGAGCATTACGAACGCACTTGCGCACTAAAACCTATTTGAAAAACCTACGTAGCATACTGCCAGCCAAGCAAGAACACGCTGAAAATTCGGAGCATGCATGCCTCTCAAAATGCCAAACCCTCAGACAAACCACTAAACCTGAAGCCAGGCCCTAAACCCCGAATCCTTTAGTAGGGTCGTAGTAATTATGAGGCCCATGAAGAGACTCCTTGAACCCCTAAAGAAGGCTTTGAAAATTAGGCCCTGCTGATTTTCCCTAGGAACCCCTGCTTGATCCCAAGCCTCATACAACCTTGTTTGAGAGAGGAGGGAGGGGTAGTGGAGCCTAACTACTCTGAATAAAGTTTTTGGGGATGTGTTAGCAAATGCCTTCTTATATGAACCCAGTTTCCATTCAATTCTCCCCCTTGATTTTCATAATTGGTATGTTTTTTCCGGCCTCGGCCCTTTAAACCTTTAACCCTACATAACCCCTAAAACACCTGTAGCCCTTAGGAGGACCCCCCACC
>CAJNIZ010011265.1:0-11159 GCA_905231905.1 Symbiodinium pilosum | reverse complement strand
GGAATATAGACCCTACATAATCCCTATATGGTTTAGGATTTAGAGTTTAGGGTTTAGGGTCTAAACTCCTTAAAGGGGGTTATATAGGGGACTATATAGGGGACTACTGTAGGGGTTATTCAGGGGGATACTAGGAACTTAGACTCTAGTTCATATAATATATTCCCTTGTCATCCCTATATATTCCCTTATAATCCACATATAAGATATTCCTCTATTCCCTACTAACCCCCCGTAAGAGAAGGCTTCGAGTTAAATCGTACGCCTTAACCTAAGGTGTACAAAAATACTCAGACCCTCAACTCTAAATCCCTTGACCAAACACCCCAACTCCCAAACCCTAAACGCAGCTTTCATATGCCAGGTGCCCGGCGACCTGGCCGAGTTCGGCGTCGGCTTGGGTGGAACCTCCGTTCGTTGGTTGCATGGTCCAAGGTTTGAGTGTACTGTAGGGGCCGAAATCATAAACGATACTGTGGTCATAGGTGCCTCGTGTGTTCATAGTAGAGGCTACCTCAACAAACATCACAATGGTATTTGTAATTATGTAGGCTCCTATGTCACGGTTAGAGTTTGGGGTTTGGGGCTTAGAGTTTAGGGTACAGCTTCAGGGTTGGGGGTGTGGGGGTTAGGGCTTGCAATCGTATGTGCCCTAAGGGTCCGAGCAGCCAAGTCTTATTGATTTACGATTCCTGAACTCATGGTTAAGATTCTTGGGACCTTTAGTGGACTTTAGTAGGTACCCCCAAAGCAAGAAAACCGAAGAATATAGTGGGAATATAAGAGGAATAGGAATATGCCTACTAGGTTCCTTATATTCCTATTACATTCCTGCTATATTCTTGTGGTTCCCCGTTTGGGGTTCCCATTTTAGTCCCCTTATACAAGCACTCGAATACTTTAACCCTAAACCCTACAGACTCCAAACCCTGCAATTCCCTTGTTTGGGTACCTGGATCGTTCAGGGCTTTGGTTTTGGTGGGGCTAAGTGAAACGGCGGTGTCTACAGGCCTTCCAGGAAAGGTAGAGGTAGAGATCGCATAAGGACCTAACCAGCAATATGGTGGACTTGATAACGTCCACTGCCTTACCCTCAAATCTAAACCTGCGCTCTGGGCTAAGCGTTTAGACATGAGCCCTAAGGGTCCATGTGCCCAATAGTTGGGTACTTGGGGTTTTTGGTAGGGGGAAGTGTATGATTATTGAGTACCTGAACCCTTAGGGTAAGCCAAATGTTAAACGTGGGGCACTTGCGCAGCGATGAGAAGCTTGGATAGATATCCTTTTATAATATAGTAATTTCCATTTTCTTTTCCATTATCCCAATATAATCCCCGCATACACCCTATTATAATATAGTCGTTTCCATGTTCTCTTCCATTATCCCAATATACCCTTTGACTCAGGATAGAAGGTCGAGAAGAAAAGGTTGCTTCGAACCTATACAACTTGACGAAGGAAGCTCAAGATCCAAACTACATCATAATAGGGTATATGTAGGGGTTTATAGGGATAATGGAAAAGAAATGGAAACTACTACATTATCAGTATTATAGGGTCTATGCCCTAAACCCTTAACCCTAAACTATGCCGGGGCTTATAGCAAGCAGTACCAGCCAGCTAGCAAAGCACCTCGACCTAAGAGCGTATCGGGACCAGCACAAATCCCACAGGGCTTACGTAGATCCATACGGTGGATGGACAAAATCGTGCATGACCTGGTGAATCAACAGCATACAGTTGTCAGCGATCGATCTCCAAAGCAACGCTACTGTCCAAGCGCCAAGTACCATAATAATGACGCCTTAACGGTTATGAGGGGTTACACAGGAGTTACGTAGGGGTATATGAGGGCATATAGGGATCATATAGGGATTTGTAAGCTGTAAGGGTCTAAGTAACCAAAAATTTGGGCCTCAGGTCCCAAATACTATAGTTGGAATGCTTTTTGATAGCTGAAGCCCAACATTTTGGTACGTTCACTCTTATTAGGGGGAGAGCTCAGCCGCGTGTTGCCTCAAACCCTCCCAAGGGGTTTGCTCAGCTTCCCTAAACCCTCAGCCCTAAAATCTAAACCTTGACATCTCCACACGGTGCTACAATAGAAATCTCATGACCCTAAGGGTCCATGTACCCAATAATGAGGTACTTGGGATTGTGGTAATAGTAATTATACTACACGTTTTGTGTAAGTATATGATTATTAGGGCAGGATTTAGTGTTGCGAGTTTGGAGCTCCGGGTCCGTAGTAGTATTTTTTTGCTGCGATTATCTGAACATCTTCCTGAAAAGTGAACCCTTAAACAAAAAAACAGAACCTTAAACTCTACCCATAGCATCCTCACGTGAAGCCCATACAATCCTTGCGCACTTCTCCCCAAGGGTCCACGCACCCACTAAATCCGTAGAAATTGTATTGTTGGGCCAAAGTGTGTTCATCACACAGGTTTGGATGAAGTACAAGGTTGTCAGTTGTCAAATACCAGGATCCTTGGGGATATACATATATATATACATATACATACATATATATACCCCCTGGGCCGCTACAGGCTCCTTGTTCTCAGAAACCCTAGATAAAGGCTATCACAGATCAGCATTTCTCGATAGCGCTTGAAATTTGATATTCTTAGTTCGTAAAAGTACGCGCAGTATTCAGGGCAAAACCCTTTAAAACTAGATCCTACACTCTTACACGTCGGAAGCCAAACTCTACGACCCAAGCTCCCCCTGCACCCTTCACATGTTCAACTCTGCAGCTTGTACACCTTCTGAGCTGCCACAATCCCAGTTTCCATGGTACTTTCCATGTTCTCTTCCATTTGGTTTTCCATTTTTGCGGTCATACATCCCTATATAAAGCCTGAACCCTAAACCCCATATTATCCCTAGATGACCCCCTAGGTGTTTCTTGCTCGGCTTGCGAAGAAGTACGGTCGCAAGTGCCTTGCCGTGGACTCCTTTGAGGCCATGCCCCGCCCGCCTGGTTCCTGGTCGGGACACGCGGTTTAGGGTTTAGGGATTTAGGGATTTAGGATGATTTAGGATGATTTAGGGATTTAGGGTTTAGGGATTTAGGGATTTAGGGGTTTAGGGTTGAGGGGTTTAGGGTTTGGTACCTCTGCTTCAGTGTTAGCAGTCGCAACCCCAAAACCCTCGAAACCCCTAAAACCCTAAGCCCTAAAACCTTAACGCCCTAAACCCACTCGGGCAGGGGTTGAAGTCCTTATCGCGTTTGAGGGTCTAGGGTTCAAGGATGCTATTAAGGCCTACACAGGGCGGGGAATTCTTGCCCTCAGGAAAGTTACTCTGCTAGTCCTGTATCCCCAAACTATAACATATTCATTCTGCTGGCTAGGCGCGCGACTTGGAGGTAGAGTAGCGTTTAGGGTGTACTTTCTTAGTTGTTACTTGAGCAGGGGTTTTTCAGGAGCAGCCCTACCTATGAATGGTCAATATTAAGACCTGGCTGTCTTTTGTCAAGCCATGTTGCCAGTACAGGCCAAGTATGGATACCGCCAACATGTATAAGCTTACATTGTCGTCGCAGACTCCCTGTATAATTAGTTGCTGGTACCTCACATCGACCTGAAAATGATATGGATAATTCTTTAGTCTAATACCTATAAACCCCTAACATAAGCTCTGCTTCCATCTCAATTTCCTTGTTATTGTCCATCTGATTCTTCATTAACCTTTGACGGAAGCCTGTATCCTGATAAAAAAACCACTACATAACCCGACATTTCGCGTGTCGGGTTGGCAAGAGTAGTTTCGACACTTGTTTTACACGGGATCCTTCGCGGGTTCTATGACGTAGAATCTAGAACGTTTCCTATTTTGGAGCTCCATAAACCCTAAACCCTAAATCCTAAGCAATCCAGCTCTGGACATTCTCTACTTCGAACTAATCAAAGCCTTAGACTGGGGAGAGGCAATCGTGAATTTCTCGACAGTGGGTTCACCCATATGTCTCAAGCATGCCAAAGGGGACCACCAAAACAGGACCCATACTTGCAAGGTTCACCAACACGAACCCATGTCCCATTATTCATGATCATTTTGCGGAACCAACTCGTGGTGTTTGACTGGCTTCTGGACTTGGGGCAGACTGAACATCCGCACGTCCCTCGCCTAAGCGTTGGCTTAAACCTGTTAGTATTCAGGGCTTAGGGAAAGAAATGGAAGGTTCCAGCAATGGCCGTCACTCTCACTCAACATCCCCATGATGTTGTAGTCCTTACCTACCATAATATGAACTCCCAAATTGTTATCTTAATTGTTTGAAAGCCCCAGTAAAGCATTCCAAAGGGCCCATGCCCTAAAGTAGTTTTTTGGAAGCCCCGTTGAGCCTTAAGCAAAAAGATGCTATATACCTACCATGAACCTTTCAGCCCCGCTCCCTCGCCTTAGCTATGCTTGCTGAGGCCTGAGCCCTAGACCCTAAACCCCTCAAACAACCCCAAGGCGAAAGCCTGAACTCTTAACCTAATCATGTGCAGAAACCAGCGTATCTAGATCCCTACAATAACTCCCTTAACTCCCCCTCGAGGGCTTAGGGTGTTCTAAGCCCTTATCCCCTTAGCCCCTCTTGAAAGGGTGCGTAGGGCCATGGCGGTCGTCCTTTAGCCAATATGCTGCGGGGGGGCTGCCCGGCAGTGCCTCCCTGCTGCTCCCTTCACGCGAAGGGCCTGTGACTGGGCGTATACAGTAGTCTAGTTTTATAGTCCCCCTTAAGTAGATAGAATATCGGGTATATGGGGATCTTATTATGATATACCCAAAGCCAAATTCTATCTACTTAAGGGGGACTGTATGTTTAGGGCTCAGGATTAAGGCTTGAGGGTTCCTTGAAATTTAATTAGGGCTTGGCGGCAAGTGCCGGCCTGGCCGCAGCCCGGCCCACGCAGCCATCATGTGAACCCCAAGCCCATGTTGATGCTCCTGATTGAGAGAAATGTACGAACAAATATGTTGTTGCTTCCGGTGTTTTTTTTGAAAAAAATGGAAGGTCCAGTTCTCTCTAGTTTAACTGAAAACGGCCCAAAGCGGGGTCCCAATTAACCCTAGAAACCCTAAAGCCCGCGAGGTTTTCAGCGGCTGGTACGAGACCAATCGATGCAACAAGATTAGTTCAAGCTAGGCTGCCGGGACTCGGCATCCCTGCTGTTTCCAGTTTTCAGCAGCTGCGCACGAAATCAATCGGCGCAACAAGCCAGGTTGCTTGGACTGTGCTGGACCAACACTGCGTTCCATTGTTTCAGACGTGTCCAGGCCTTGGTGAGAGCCTGGCTCGGTTTACTCAATTATGCATAGCCAGCCAGCGAGCTGCCCAGACCTTTGTTTTGGGCCCGGGCCTCAGAAAACCTTCGCCAAAAAATCAAAAATGCATGCCAACAAAAAAATCTCCTGCGGGGAGCCTGGCGAATGGGTGGAAGTCGGCTCAGACGGCTACCTCGGATGTGGGGACCTCCAGCGAAAAGCTAGCGGGATACCCCCAACCCCCCGAATTTTACATTCAAGTGATTGAGGTGATACACGGATTGAGAAGTTTGGGGTTGCCTTGCCTTGAAGGGCGGGGTGGCTGGGCATACTGCAGGGCCCATGGGTTCTAGGCACATTCCCTCTGTTGGTTAGGATTCAGGGGTCTAGGGTACATTATAGGCGTATGATGGAGAGTCAAATGCAAAAGAAAACTGAGGTGCACACATCAAGGACTTTAAGTTTGTAAGTACCCTTCCCCAACACCTTGAGTGAAGGGAATATTCCATGGCGTACCCAAAACCATAAGGGGACAAAGGTATACTTAGGTTTTTTGGTGTTCAAGAGGTTACTTCAGGGTGTGAGGTTTAGGGAAGGACGGTGACTCGGCGTACAGGTTTATTGGGGGCAGGGTCTTCAAAACGATTTCAGCGGTCCAGGGTCATATAAACTGCTTAAGGCTACAGTCCTAAATCCTATAAGCCTTACAACCCAAACACAAAACCCCAAATCAGGAACCTTTATGGGGCTTATTTCAGGTGATTTGAGACTTTACGGGGTGTAGGGTGCAATCTGCGCACAGGTTTTTAGGATGTGAGAGCTAGGGTTGAGTATGGAGTGTACCGGGACCCTGCCTGATCTATATGGTAGTTTCCCAAAATAGGGGGACCCCAATATAGACCCCAAAATACTACAATCCTTTTTTCTGGGGACCCCAAAATGGTACCCCTAATTTTGGGAAACCCTCATATGTGGTTATAGGGCTCAGGTTTGAACCCGAAACCGTTTCGGGAAGCTACCACTGTGACAAAAACACAGAAGGATTTTCCAAAGGTTACCTTATAGTCTAAACTCCGAGTGTCCTCCTTTTATGACCCCCCATCATAGTTCCCTATATAATCCCCCATTTAACCTCTTGTTACGGAGTTTAGACTATAGCTCATGTGACTTGACCACCAATGCTTTCTTGAAACAAATAGGGATGTGGAGAGATACTTCGGATCGAGGGTATAGGGTTATGTAGGGCCTAGGGATTTTCCACCGAGTATCCCACGAGGCGCAAAAGTCTCCGTATAAGCGCACCACATAACCCCAGTTTCCATTTCCTCTCTCCATTGTCCTTTCCATGTGGTTCTCCATCAACCCTAAACTCTAAACCCTAAACCAAGGCCTACCCGTAGCTAACCATGAGTGTGGGCGCGGCCGTCACGGATGCGCGCTACCATGCCGTGCGGGCAAAGCTCAGCAAGCACTGCTACCACCAAGCCCTGAGCGAGGATTGGTTCAGGGCTTAGGCCTTAGGATTCAGGGTTTAGGGTTTAGGGGTTATAGTCCCCCGTAGTTAGATAGAATCTGGGGTATATGGGGATCTTATTATGATATACCTAAAGCCATGTTCTATCTACTTGGGGGGACTATATGGATTAGGACTCAGGGATTCAGGATTCAGGGTTTAGGGTTCAGGGCTTACTGCTTAGGGTTTAGGGCATCTGGGGCGGAATTTAAGCTTTGAGGTTTCAGGGAGTCGTGGGCTCGCTTCGGGGCCCCTCAACAGGGGAAGACCCTCTCAGAACTCAGAACCCCTGGGTTCCTTTATACACGGTTTAGGGTTTCGCATTTCAAGGAGAGTACCTTGGGTTGTGTGTCCTATGCGGGAGACTTAGGATTCTACTCTAAGGGTGCGAGAGGGACTGTTAATGGGAATGCTTTTACGTTGGGCCTATAGGGCTTTTTAAGGGAGAGCATAGGTGTATATGGACCCCTAAGATTCAGAGCCCCTACTAGGGACCCAAACTTTGAATCCTGTAGCCCCAATGAGGGTTTCATTGCAACTAAACTGTAGGTATTTGGGCTTAGAAGTAGGCTCTAAAGGGATACCATAGTCCGGTTGAACCGACTGGCCAGCTGAGCTTTCGATGAGTCCCGTGAATGATAAGACTCTAGTCTCAAAGGGGAAGTAAGCATACATCATCCTTTAACGTTTAGGGCTCAGGGTTTAAGGTTTGGGGCTTTGGGTTCAGGATTTAGGGTTTAGAGTGTATGCTTTACGGCTTTTCCTATAACATTTCACACGAATCATGTAGTCTTGCGTGCTTCGATAACCGAACACGCTACTCACATGCTGCTTTCTTGGCACGAGGTCCGTCCTTGTCCATAGGCCTCAAATCGCTAGTTATAATCCCCCCGAATAGGATTTATGTAGGCTACCCCAAATGATATAAGTAAGGTTAGAAGACAGTTATAAGCAGCTGCTAAGCCCCTTGAGCCTTCAAGTATGATTACCATGTGGGCTTTTTCCCCTTAAAACAACAGTCACCGAATGAATAGGTAGTTTGCTGTAATGGGGCATGACCCAAACTATCATGTTATACTACTACAAGCTCTTAGCAAGAAAAGTTCGAAACGGTGTGAGCTTTAGGGCCTTAGGGTGAGTGGGCACATCACATCCAAAGCCTGTTTGCGAAGCTTTTGCAAGCACGTCCCCAAAGGATCCTAAGTAGATACATTTGGAATCATTTGGGATACTAGCCCAAACCACAAACCCTCCCTAAACTCCAAACCCTCCCAAAACCCCAAAACCCTTGGGATCCTGGCACCATTGGAACTTCGGGACGTAGCAAGCTGCTGGATCCAAGCGGTCAAGGATTGTAGGGTTTAGGGGTTTAGGGTTTAGGGTGTTTCCCTTTTCGTCCAGCTACCATTTGGAAAGGTTGAAGCTCCAAGCCTTCGAAGAATAAGGGGATTCTCATATGAGCTACAGTCTAAACTATTAGTGTCCCCCTTAATAAGCCCTATAATACTCCCCTTTATAAACTTCCATATATAACCCCCTTTAAGGAGTCTAGACTGCAGCTCATATGGTTATATAAGGGAGTGCCATTTTCCTGGGTGTGGGTAGCTACAGGCCCTTTTTATCCTAGAACTGTTACCTCGAAATTGTAGATCCCAATCATGCTCAAGCCGTGAAGAGCACCCATTACGGACTGTCAGCAATGGCGCTGTGACATTCCATGCCGAATTGAATCCTTTCCTGCCGAATTTAACCTCCTTCCGGGCGTGTGAACATCATATCAAGTCAAGGGGCCAGGAACAGCTAAGACAACTTTGACGCTATAAACACTAGAAGACCAAGCGCTGCACCCTGAAGCCTCCAGCCTTTAACCCGAGACATAAATGCTGGCATGGGATCCATGTAGGGTAACTCCAACCCTAAATGTTAGTTTCCCTTTCATTGTTCATGTTATTTTCCATTCGATTCGACTTGTCCTTATGCTTACCCATATACATCCTGACATGCCACTATATACTCTCACGTCCTGGTCTTTATCCCTAAACACCAAGCCCTAAACCCCCTAAAGCCTAATCACCAAGCTGTTTCGCTGGAGGACTCCCTTCTGTTGGTGGAAACAATGCTGAACGACCTGATGGTCTCGACCGCCGCTCAGCTGCGCAGAGGGGGAGTCAGGGTGTACATGGTAAGGTGGACCCAGAACCTCAAACCCGTTCTAGCGCTTGGGGGTAACCTTACCCTAAGGGTCCAAGGACCCAAATAATAGGTTTTAGGGCCCAAATATTTGAAAGTTGTATTTGGGATCTAATACCCTGTTATTTGGGTCCTTGGACCCTTAGGGTTACACTCCGCTAGGAGGTCCAAAGCCCTAAACCCTCAACTCTACAGGAGGCCATGAGGTGGAGGGCGTAGTTTTTTGGCGGACCGTGCGTCATGTGTTGGACTTTTGGTGAGGGGACGCTCAGCTGGGTTGGGCAACTTAACGTCGAAGATCCCTCATTACCTAGACCCTCCATCCCCCCTCTATATATCCCAGGCGGCCACTATTAGGGACCACGTACCCTTATTTCATGATACAAGAATGATCCTGGTACCCTGAACCCTGAACCCTGAGGGTCCAGGCCAGAGTAGCCTTCGTATTCTGCGAGATTTTCTGAAATTGGGGGGGTACCTTCTGAGCGTCTTCATAAGAAGGACTATAAACCTTAAACCCCTTAACCCAAAACCCAAGACCTTAAACCCTATCGTAGCTTCGGGTTCCATATTGGGCTCCTCCTATGTATGGAAATTACCAGAGGGCCCTCCGTGTTCAGAGGCCCCCTGTTCTGTTTGCCCGCCTAAGCTTTTAGGGTTTATAGGGTTTAGTTGAACTTCGTTGCGTGAGGCCTCGCCGTGTCATGGGGGTCTTGTGTTCGGTTGGAGGAATAGGTTTCCATGAAGCCGATCTAGGGTGTTTATTTCCGATTGATTTTGCAGGGCCCATCTTCCCCATCCGCTGAAGCAAGAGCCAAAATCCTAAAACGTGGGTCTGCAAATCATCACCCATGGGGGGAACCCATCCTCTTCCGTCAATTTCAGAAAGCCCCAATGTAGGTATTTCCAAGCATAGAGGTCCTGCTTATTATTATTTGTACCCACAGAGTACAAGAGTCCTTGTTCTGGGGATTCCAAGGACGGCATTTTTCAAATCTCCGTATCAGGCGGGCCTGACCAATCTCCAGAAGGCGGAGGGCGAGCGGACTGAGCGCTTACAGACTCTGATCTCGGAGCATCTCGGCAGCAATAATCGATACATATCGTGATGGCTTAGGGTTTGGGGCTATGGAGTTCTATGGCGGTTCTGGGGTCTGTAAGAAAATTCTGTCTCGGAGCCGGAGATAACTGATACATGGTGTTGGGCTCTTTTTAACAAGGATGTGGAGCTGTATGAGACATAATCTAGATTCCTTAGAGGGGGTTATAGAGGGGAGTATTCTAGGGGTTATTGATTGGGCTACTAGGAGTCTAGACAATGGCTCATATGGGTTCAGGGACAAGGTTTAGCGGTTGGGGTCAAGGGTATAAAGGGTTTTGCTAACTAGGAGGCCTTTAGGAGACACAAAAACAGAAGGGACATGAGAAAGTATTTCTGGGTTCCCTAACAAAATTCTATAACTCGATAAGAGAGTTTCTCAGCAACCCCATATCCTCAGAGTCTGTAAGGGTACCCATAAGACCTAAACGGCAAATCGCGTGATTTTTGAGAAGCCTTCATATCATGAAGGCCCAAGACCCTAAATCCGAAACCATAAGCCCAGTTCCATGCTTCTTTCCACGTGATTCTCCGTTGTTGAGCTAACATCGCTAAACTCCAAACCGAAATCCTAGAACGGGTTTAGATTTAGGGTTCAGGGTTGGGTTTAGGGTCTGAACAGCTCTTATGTCCACTTGTGCAGATGAATCATTTCACACCAAGGATATATTCAACACACCCAAAAATGATTTATACGTAGGTTTAGGGCAGATAAAGGAACGGACAAAAACTTGACAACTACTGTAGCAGTATATTATATGGCGATCGGGGCTGACATTGACCGATCCCCACCCCTAATCTTCAATATACTTCATTAGAGATATCATATTTTCGGGGGATATTTAAGATTAAGAGTGCGCCGGGGGCTGGCCTTAGACCCTACCTAAACCCCAAAATTATGTAAAATAATAGGCCCTAAATTCATAATTACAGCCATAAAGACCATTCTTTTACATTTTTTGGGGTCCAAGTATACCCTAAACCCTCAACCCTAAGCCCCAAGGCAAGGGTTGGTGGCTTCCGTTGTTAATTACGGGAGGGGAAGAATGATCCCGTAGGCCGAAAGTACTCAATGGGTTTCGGGTTTAGGGTTTA
>CAJNIZ010011264.1:1044-11160 GCA_905231905.1 Symbiodinium pilosum | reverse complement strand
GGGGCTACCTTTGGGGGGGGGGGGGGTACTATTGTAATCCCTTACGTAGGTCCAGCACTTGCGTCTTCTATGTGACGCCTTCATTTGCAACAGAAACAATGTATCGCAACTCCCTTGTGATGCTTAAGTAAGTACCCTAAACCCTAAACCAATGAGCCTGTAGGGCTCATTGGGGCCAAGGCGTTAGGATTTGGGGGGTTGGCGCAAAAATAGTTTAGTTCTTGATGACGGGGTATGGGTTTGAGGGTCCTGATATGCTTCTGTCGGGTATTGTAGGGGCCTATTTAACTAAAAAGGGTTCGGGTGTACATTCTTTAGGTTCTAGGGTTTCGGGTTTAGGGTTTAGGGTTACATTCTACACGCTGATTTGTTGTTATAGGGACCGGAGCATGGATCTTTTCAGCAGCCTTCATATAACCCGCAATAGAATACACACGGTTAAGGGTTTAGGGTTTAGGGTTTTAGGGTCCATTTCGTTTCCATTCTTTCGTTCCCCAGGAAGTTTGCCATAAACCCTATGCATCCCTGACCACTCCAGTATGGAGGTCACTTTACCTGTGCTACTCCATCTGATTGTCCAGTCCCTACTCACAATCAGCAGGGAGCCATCCTACCCAAACCCCTATACCTTAAACCCTAAACGAAACCCAAACCCTAAGTAAACCCTAAACCCAAACACCACTTCGCTACACTGTGAGCTGAGGGCTTCGCCCTTATGAGCTACTGGCGTTCATCACAATGTGAGCTATAGTCAAAACTTAGGTTAACTTGGGGATTATTCAGGGTTTAGGGTTTAGGTTCTAAACTCCTTAAAGGTATAGGGGATTTTGCAGGGGAGTATTATAGGGCTTACTAAGGGTGGCAACATGCCACCTAAACCCTAAGCCCTCAACCCTAAGCCCTAAGCCCTAAACCCTAAACTCAGCATCCGTCAGGGTGCCAGACTTCGCCATGCAGCCGACCCTTTCACGGCCGCAGAGTGCCGGACGACCACAGAGCGCACCTGCACCAACAGGCCTTGGGTTTAGGGTTTGAGGTTATGCTGCGTTTAGGGTTTAGGGTTTAGGGTCTAGGGGTTTAGAGTTTAGAGTTTAGAGTTTAGGGTTTAGGGTTTGGGGTTCTAAGGCTTAGGGCCATATAAATAGCTAGGGTTGTATGAGTTATATGACATGGAAGTACCGCTTTGGTGTGCAGGTTTTAAGGCCCTAGGGTTTAGGGTATGGGGTTATGTAGAGTTATCGGGGTACATAGGGGTATAGAGGGGAGTGGAAGAAAGCTTAGGGTTTGGGGTCTGGGCATTGGGGGTTCAGGGTTTGCAGGTGCAGCAGCAAGAATTCTTTGACTAGGCATGAAACCCTGTTTTTGGGACGTGTCTTCACATGGGTCGGCGGTTGTAGGCTTCAGGGATAGCATGTGGGGAAGAGGGCTATGGCTTTGTTGAATCGATATATTGTTGGCAAAACAAATCGAGACTCTGCTCCTGTTTGGGCAGGGTGCAGGTGGTAGTGTTGTCGTTTTCTTGTCGGTTTTCACTTCAGGTGGTTGCGCGGTCGGGTAATCTAGAACTGCTGCTGCCTCCACCAAAGAGTGTTTGTCCCTTGTCCTTGTGACAGGTGCGTGTTGACGCGAAACCTCATTCTGTAAACGGCAAGTCGAAGCTTCTGCCTGTTGTTTCTATCAATGGAGAACCAAATGGAAGAGAAAATTAACAGAACATGAAATGGAAACTGGGATTACATATGGTTTATAGGGATTATACAAGCTACTGTCAATATTAGCCTGATTCAGGAACCCTTAATAATGGAGATAGGGGTCCCTCTTGTAGCTTAGTCCCTAATATAGTCCCTAATAAGGAACCCATGTCCATCAGATGATGTAGAAAATATTGACATTCCTACTAGAGTCCCTAATGAGGAACCTAGGTCCATTAGATTCTGTAGAAAATATTTGACGTCCCTAATAGAGTCCCTAATAAGGAACCCAGGTCCATTAGATTATGTAGAAAATATTGACTGTAGCTCATATGAGATTTCCTGCGAGCCCCCCCCCCCACAAGTTAACGTTTCAGCGTTTTCCAGCCTGTGTAAGAGCAAGGTCAAGCCTTGCGGGAAACCCACTCACGAGGGTTTAGGGTTCAGGGTTTAGGGTTTACGTAGGGTTTAGGGTTTAGGGTGTAGGGTTTTAGGGTGGAACAAGTGTCCAGAGGAATCCGTAGGTTTCGGGTTCCCAGTTTCAAGCCTGTTCATATCTACTTATATACTTGAACTTGCTCCTACGCAAGGAAGCCTGCGATGACTCTACCTACCTAGCAAAAGCACAGAAACAGTACACAGCTTTCCGGGAGTTGGAGGTCGACCACCGCCCACTCCGCTCCCTCAAGCTTACGCCTCACATTCTAAAATAGCCGTAAACTAAACCCTAGGCCCTAAACCCTAGGAGGAACGTAGAACACGCTCCAGAAGCACCATGGAGGCAGTACCCACCCTAAGCCTTAAGACCTAAACCTAAAACCTTAAAAGCTCTAAAACCCTAAGACCCTAAAACCCCAAACCTTAAACCCCAAGCCCTAAGCCTACGGTAGCCCTTGACGCAGGTGTGAACCTGCTGATGTCCCTTAAGCTGCCGGGCCAAGTCTACGATGAAGGCAACTTCTTCCCCAAGGAGGACAGAGTTCAGGCTTAGGGGTTACCTGAACCCCAAAAGTATATAGAATAATTGCGTTTTGGGCTATATTTAGGGGTTTGGAGCCATTGTTTTACCTACTTTTGGGGGTTTAGGTAGGGTCTAGGGAGTGGGGTTTGGTGCTTGCAGGGTTTAAAGTTTAAGGATCTGAGTGTTGCATTTGTGTGGCGTTGTGTGGTTCAAGGGCTTAGGGCTGTAGGATTGATCATGTGTTCCCCTTTGACCCCCTTGGACTCATGGCATGAAAGTTTGATTCTATTTTTGCGGGTCTGAGGCTATCCTTTGGACGAGGCCGCGCAAGACGCTTTTCAAAGATTCTTGCGCCCCTGCGACAGCGAAGAGGACCCACCATGTGAGATCAAGGGGCTCGTGGCCCTGGTCGTTGGCCCACCTCCTGGCCTTGGAGCCAGAACTAACTACTATAATATATTGGGGTTATATAGGGATAATGGAAAAGAAAATGGAAACTACTATAATATATATATATATATTGGGTTATATAGGAATAATGGAAAAGAAAATGGAAAATACAATAATATATTGGGGTTATATACTGCAGACTTAGACTGAACCAGCCAGCCGAGGTTTAGTCTTTGCGGTTCCGAATGCAGCATGGAGAGACTGAGACAGAGTGCTGTCTGAAAGGCCTTCCAGCTCCATCGAGTGTGGCGCGTGGCACACAGACGGAAGTTGGGATATGCTGTGGCAAACTCATCCTGCTCAGAGGTCAGCTTCCCCGCCTTTGTGTTCCTCGCTCCGTTGGTTGGTCGCCGGTTGTTGGCCTGCGGGTTTCTTTTCCTAGCCGATAGGGCAGCGGGTGCAGGGCTTGCATGATAGTTTTGACGATTCTCACCGCCACCCCGGCCAGGGATTTTCTCCCAATGGGTTCTTCCGCGGCCCGTATAGATATGGGACTCGGATTTGATGGAGGTGCTGCTTCAGTCTCGGCGATTTACGGTTCCGTATTGCTGATATTAGAAATCCTGCACGACCTTTAGTGCCATCATCAACCGTATCCTTTGCTGGGGGCAGCCGTATCCCATCCCTTTAGTTCTCGGGGATGTAGGGTTGTCGTTATCCCTGTAAGCAAGAATATCCCTCTCAACAATCCGAAGCAACATCATCACATGAATAGCACCCACCAACATCATCCACTCCTTTATCCTTGAACCTCAAAAACCAAGAAGCCCTCATTTGGGAGTCGTCCACAACCGCAAACCCAAAGCCTGACATCCCGAGCCTGAATCCCAGAGCTTCCTTCCCTACACCCTGAAATCTGAACCCTAAACCTTAAACCCTATAATGAACCCAATGTCCTAAGCCCTAGGCCCGAAACCCTAAACCCTACGCCCTTAGCCCTAAACCCTGAACCCTAAACCCTAAGACCCTAAGTCCAAAACCCTAAGCCTTAAACCCTAAACCTTAATCCCTTAACCCTTAACCGTGCGGGTGCCCGCAGGAGTCTTCTGATGATGATGAGCACGACCTGCCCCCATGGGACGCGGAGCTGACGAAACGGCCGAAGAAGGCCCCGAGCTTGATTTGCGGTTTGGTTTAGGGTTTAGGCTTTAGGGTTTCTACCTAGACCTCTATACCCTACGCTGTCTTTAGCATGTAGAGCAGATACTAGACATAAAGTTAGGTATTCTACATGAGGGGTTGGGTTTGTCTAGGTATCCTGAATAAAGGGTAGGGTATAATTAGGGGTCTGGGTAGGCTTTGGGAGTCAGGGTTTTGGGGCTTATAGTTTGGGATTCAGGGTTTGAGGTTCCGGGTGGGGCTTTGGGTTCAGGGCCCGAGGTTTGGGAGTAAGGGTGTACGATTTATAAGTTAAGATTTGGGATCCAGGAAATTCAGGGTTGAGGGCTAAGGGTTTTTGGGTATCAGACTTTGGGGTGTAGGGTTTTGGATTCAGATGGTAGGTTTCAAGAGGCAGGCTTTAGGATGTATAGCCAAAGTCAGGGGCAAGGTGGCAGGGTTTCCTGTTTAGTGTATTTTTGTTTGGGCTGGTTTTCAGTTCCAAGGATAACTTTGAAGCCCTAAACCTCATAATTACCATGTCCTGAAGGGGCGGTGGTCCAAGGGTGTAGGTAAGTTAGTACTCCCCAACACTCCCTAATACCCCGGAATATGTCCCGAAACTCCTCAAGGTTCCTAGTACCTACCCGCCTGGGACCCACCCCCCCGAGGGACCTGGCAATATATAGTCCCCCTTAAGTAGATAGAATATGGGGAATATGAGGATCTTATTATATTATACCCAAAGCCATATTCTATCTTCTTAAGGGGGAATATATACCCTGAACCGGCCCCGAGCTTTAGAATCCTAATTGCAGGTTCATGGGACTCAATGACTGCATATAGCTGGGTTTGCAGCGTTACTACAATCCCCAAACCGAGTCGGCGTAGGGGTGTGCAACTCCAGTTCTTAGTACTTACTATGCCTACTGAACCCTAAGCCCTGAACCTTCCACGTCCCCACAACGCCTTTTGATGGGAGCCAGTTCTAAGTTGCTACAGAAAGTCTCATGAATCTCCAGGCACACCCTTTGTTCCCACATCATCTCCCCTTTTCCTCAATCTACCAGTCCTGCAACTGTTGTTCTTGTAGTCATGTCAAACCCTTCGCAAGGGTCCTTCATGTGAGTGCGAGAGGGTTTGGGCAGTGGCCTGCATGGCCCCATTTAAGAAACGCTTGAGGAGTTTATGGGGTTTAGGATCCAAGGTGGTGCAAGATACCCTCGATAAACAGCATGGAAAGAACTCTAATGCTTCTGGGGGATATGGCCGGTTCTGCAACTATGAGCCTAGAGAAAACATATCTCTAAACCCTAAACCCTGATATAGAAGAAGGCTCCTTCCTACATTAGGGAGGATGGAGATCCCCCAGGTTTGGTGTTCCAAACAGCCAGGTGGAAGGATCCATGGGTTTTAGGTGTTTAGGGGTTAAGGGTTTTAATTTCAGGGGTCTATGGGTTGAGAGTTTTAGGAGTCTGGGGGTTTAGAGTTTCAGGGTTTAGGGTTTAGTCTCTGTGCTTTTTTGGGCCCCTATTGCACCGACATTGCCTTCGGAAACCTTGACGCAGGCACCCCAGGCAGCTTGTGAAAACCTACCTGGCCAACAGAAGAACCTTAAACCTTTTGGATTTCCCCTAAACCCTACACCCTAAAGCCCGCATATCATAGAGTAAGCTTTCAACTTTTTGTGGCTTGACTTGTGCGGAATGCTAAAGAATTGAGTCTCTTCGCGAGCGAGAACCCCAAACTCGCCACGCTGCCAGAGCTTTCGCTTTTCAAACCCCCGCCCCCCCTTTTCTCATGTATGGCCCCTGTATTGCAGAAAAAGCACAGTAGGAAAATTGAATGTTACGGGGGCGGGAGGAAAAGGTGGGTTTTCAATTTGAGGGGGAGGGCATTGCTTAGGTGACTTACTAGGTTGGAAGCAAGCCTATGGCATTTGCTGTTTTGACCACATCTATCCTAGCACGCCCCACGCACGCTGATGTAGATCAACCTGCCAAATGGTATAGTACCACGCAGGGGGTGTGGGGTTTGGGGGTTTAGGATTTAGGATTTATGGCTGTCCTCCTAGGGACTTGTCATAGTCTAGCACCTGCTCAGGCGATTGCCGTCATGGACATGAAGGAGCGCCGCGGTACGAGCCACTCTTGAACAGCCTTCTGCTTGAGCTCAAGGCATCAAAGGAGAAGGAAATATGCAGGGGTTCCTCAAAACTCCCACTATAGAATCCTCAGTAAGGGCCCCTAGAGATGCAATTGTAATTCATCATCACTTGAAAGCCTGCATTTTTGAGAAACTCCCATGTGTTGGTCTATGCAGAATGGTTGTCTGGGGGCAGTCCAATGTGTAGTGAGGACCCCCCACCCACTAGTCGCCACCACAAGGGAGAATGCTGGAGAATGCTCCCTATGTACTCCTGACTCCTGTTACATCACCACAACGTGATGTGGGGCATCCAAGCTCATATCTCTAGAATGATGGGCTGTTTGGAGCACCAATTACAGTAGCGCACCTTCTATCTGGGGGCACGAGCAGGCTCTGCAAGCGACGTAGGTTTGCCGCGCGTCCAGAAGACGAGATACTGCATGACTGCGGCATGCTGACTACCATAATTCCCAAGGCAGGATTCTCAGCATCAATCCTACGACCTTCAGAAATGATATCTTGATGGCCCATCCCACCTGGTCTCTACCCTACCTGTTTATTTGTGCACCTAATATAGAAGATGCTAGACATAAAGTTAGGTATCCTAAGCAAGGGGTAGGGTACTGGGTGTATGTAACGCGGTAGGCTGGACAATTTTACAACTATCGATTAGGGTTTAGGTTAGGGTTTAGGATTTATAGTTTAGGGTTCTGGGCTCAAAAGGTGATAAAAGCCTCACAGAATCCATAAATTGTGAAGCGGGCGTTGCAAGTCCTAGATTTGTTCCTCAACCCTGTAAACCCTCACTCCCTAAACCCTAAGCCCCGAAACCCAAACCCTAAACCCTAGATCAATCTGGTAGTTGAAGCTTTGGACCCGCGAATTCACTTGGCCCTGGTGATCTCCAGGGTTTTAGGTTTCAAGGTTTAGGGGTTTAGGGTTTATGGTTTCAGGGCTTAGGGGGTTAGAGGTCATAGGGTCTAGGGTGTTAGTGTTTAGCGGGCTAGGTTTGGGGTTCAGGGGGTTAGGGTGTGAGGGTGCTAGGGTTTAGAGGGCTTCGGCTTCAGGTTTTAGTGCTTAGGGTTTTAAGCCATCACGTGTATGATGGGCTATCACCCTGCATTTAACTGAGGTATCCCACCTAGCGTATTTAGGGGGAGTATGCGCAGGCTGAAAACCCAATAAACAAGTGCCGAGTCCCATGGGCCCTCCAAGTAGGGTGTTTAGGTTTCAGGCACAGATGTGTTTGCATGGGGATACATGGATTAGGTGGAATAATGGAAAGTCAAATGGGACAGTGGTATAAAAACTAACTTACTTTGAGTTCGGGGTTTCGGGCTTAGGCTTTGGGGCTTCAAACTTAAGGGTTTAAGGTTTAGGGTTTTGGGGATTCAGAGCACTTGGAGTTTGAGGGTTTGATTTGCGAGCTTGGGATTCAAAGTTGAGGTTTGGGGCCTTGCATTTGGGGTTTGAGGCTTAGGGCCTAAAGCCTGGGGAGCGGCGAAAGACGAACCTATGGCTACTATGGAGACGGTACATGCACGCATAGCAGTTTAGGGTTGGGGTTTTGGGCTAGTTATATCAAAGCATCTTTATAGCACAAAGTAGTGCTCACATGTCCGATGCTCGGAAGTAGAAAGATGGTTGGGGTTGGTATCCCCTTTTTGGATACTCGGGACCCTAAACCCTACGCCATAGATGCTTTTGCTACAGTCTACACTCCTAGTATCCCCCTAAATACCCCTATAGTAATCCCCTATATAACCCCCTTTAAGGGATTTAGACGTAGGATCCTTCAGTTAGCGCCGGCAAGTTGAGGTTGCTAGTCGGAGGCTAGGCCCTGGGAAGTGGAAGGCTTAGGGTCAAAGGCTTTACCTAAACCCCAAAAGTATGTAGAATAATGGCCTTTTGGGCTATATTTAAATGTTTTGGGCTATTATTTTACCTACTGTTGGGGTTCAGGTAGGGATGAGGGTTTAGGGTTGAAGGTTGGGGGCTTACACCCTAAACGCTACCTGGACCCATAAAGTATGTAGAGATCCTTTTTGTTTCTTTAAGTGTTTCGGGCTATGATTTTACATGCTTTTCGGGGCCTAGGTAAGCCTTAAAGGAAGGAGCTGGCGCACAACATGTAGATGCGGGTTAGAAGCGCTACAACTTTCCTTTGGTGTTCAGCAAAGCGCCTAAAGCTGTGCAACAAGCCGATTACGTACAAACACGAGCCCAGACTCAAAAACAAACCGAAGAATAACATCCACTCTGAGTCCCAGTGTTAGGACTTCGGGAATTAGGGTTTCCTGATGGAATTTAAGGAATTCCACTTGCCAAAACCATGGTTCACTTCAGAACCCTACCCACTGGCTGTCTAGCTGGTTTTGCTTTAACACTGGCATGTGGATTTTCGAGTGGGCCTTGAAAGACAGCTAACCCCTGGTTCCTTGGAACCCCTGAGCCTTGAGAAGTGATAGCCACATGTCACAGGAACAGCTTCAAAAATGATAATTCGCTTTGGATGTTTAGATCGACCACGACCCTTAGCATACCTCTTTTGGATGAGGCCTGAGCCTGAGGCATTAATGGACCGACACCTGAGGTGTACTTGGTAAAGCAATATGTTGAATCTTTTGTGGGCGGTGTGGGCCAGAACCTCATTACTGACTTCTCAATTCCAGGACGGGCCAAAACCAAGACACCATGAACATCATGTTGGGTACTTTTCTTCACTCCCCATTCGCGCTCATCAAGAGCGTGCGCAAGTTCATGAAGTTCATGAATGCAAATGAATGCATGTACAACCCCTCTTGAAGACGAGTCCTGGAGCTTTTAGCTGGCTCTTGAAGACGAGGCAGCTACAAGCTCCAGGACTCGTCTTCAAAAGCCAGCTAAAAGCTCCAGGACTCGTCTTCAAAAGCCAGCTACAAGCTCAGGATTCGTCTTCTTCAAGACGAGTCCTGGAGCTTTTAGCTGGCTTTTGAAGACGAATCCTGTCAAACCCAGACAGCGCTTGCATTTTTGAAACACATCGCCTTCCGCACCACCACAGCAGCCCTCGCATTTGTTACGAGCCTGTTGTACATCCTTCGGGATTTGTCTACAATACATGAAGTTCCGCGCTCGCTCCTTAAATTCCACGCGCATTCTTCAAATTCCACCCAACTTCCTTAAATTCCACTCACCTTCCTTAAAATTCTGTTCAAACAAAAAAATCAACACGAAAGACAACAAATTCCGCGCCCAAAAAAAATAAAATCCAAGAAAAACATCAATTCCACAAAAAAAATCCACACAAAAAGTTAGATTCCATCTGAATTCCTTAAATTCCACCTGATTTCCTTAAATTCCACCTGATGTCCTTAAATTCCACCTGATTTCCTTAAATTCCACCAGTCCAGTGGAATTTAAGCTTTTTGCATTTCACTCTCGAGCGCGTTTTGCTGTTTTATTCAGTCTACACCACTTAAAACAAGACTGAATAAAACAGCAAAACGCGCTCGAGAGTGAAATGCAAAAAGCTTAAATTCCACTGGACTGGTGGAATTGAAGGAAATCAGGTGGAATTTAAGGAAATCAGGTGGAATTTAAGGACATCAGGTGGAATTTAAGGAAATCAGGTGGAATTTAAGGAAATCAGGTGGAATTTAAGGAATTCAGCTGGAATTTAACTTTTTGTGTGGATTTTTTTTTTTTGGTGGAATTTATGTTTTTCTTGGATTTTACTTTTTTTGGGCGCGGAATTTGTTGTTTTTCGTGTTGATTTTTTTGTTTGAA
>CAJNIZ010011263.1:0-11160 GCA_905231905.1 Symbiodinium pilosum | reverse complement strand
GCTCCGGCGCGCGGGCCTCCATGCCTGGGATGATGGACACTGCCCCATGGCTGCCTCACAGAGCCAGTGGGTTTTAGTCAGGGGGCTCTTGGTTGAAGCTTTGCAGCTTTTATGGGCTCGAATTTATTCTGCTCTGAACTTGCAGGACATTTCGATGGGACGATGCGGGAGCAATACGGAGCCCCAAGCCCAAATTCTAAACCAGCTCGCCAACTCCAAGCAAATCGATCATCACGTAAGTAATGTCTGGAACAGGGACGTTCTCGACCCCAATATACAGCAAGATCATGCGCGCTTACTGGCATTCCAGCTTTAAAAAAGGATAAAGCAGGGTGACATGCTGGTACTGCAGCATGCCGCTTTCCACCGGAGTGCGAGTTAAAACCCTCCCCGAGGCCCTCCCCCGTGCTTTCACGTTGTCGGGGTTCAGCGGCCTGGCCAGCTTGAACTCCAAGTGGAGGGGGGGGGGGCAAAGACGACCCTGAGAAGCTGGGAGGGATGGCGCCTCAGACAAGGCTCCAAACTGCCACCCTGTATGGCAGCGGGAGTTCTCTAGCGATGAAACGGCCACGGTGATTTGAGTTTTCCGCGGACTTTCCGGAGTTCTTTGGTCCGGACATGAATCGGTACCACGCGCACGCGGAATCGCGACGGGCTGTTGTCAGGTCGACTTGGTTATCAGCTCTACATCCTTAAAACCTGTCACCAATAGGTGGAGGTGAGGCTAGAATGGGCTGCTGAGGGCGGCTGGCTGCAGGGTAGCATCCAAGAAGCAAGTGCAACAGTACCCCAAACCCCATTTACATGTCTCAGGTGCTGAACCTGGGGCTGAATGACGCGACGGCGGAGGTGGTCTAGTCATTCAAGACTTGCTGGGTGAGTAGGTACATCGTGTCCTTTTAAGCTTTCTTTGAGATCATCGTATCGGGGAATGCTTTCCATTTCCAAGCCCATGCATAGTGGAAAACAAAACGCGTTATGAGGTTAGAAGCCCGATGATAGCCCGAGCTGGCATGATTTTGAAGTAGTTCACTGGGTTTGGGGTGTAGGTGCCTTTCCAAGAGGGGACCTGGTTTTGGCCTTGTGTAGCCCCCGCTACACTTGGATGGTGTCTCCGTGCAATGCATTGACTTAGTGTCACAGAGGCCGAGTAATTAATGGAGAATACAGAGAATTCAGGATGGTAGCAACCTGCAATGTGAGTAGAAGCTGCTCTGGCAAATGGGCTAGAAGCTAGAAGTACAGTCACGGAGCATGCTGGGATAACGGCGGACCCAGGACCCTGAGCCGTAATCCCCAAACTGCAAAGGAAGAACAAAACACGCAGGCGCTTGCTAAGCAGTCCGGAGACCGTCGTTTTGCCTTCGACAGCTATCGCCGCTTTGTGCAGATGTACTCAGGCGCACAAGACCTGGATGGGCTATGTGGGTGGTTAGCGCTTCGGTCCAGGCTGTCACTGGAAATTTTCGTGCATTGCCACTGGCAAAGTTGTCGGATCCAGATATGTCATGACATGTGGAAAGTGTTGCTACTTGCTAAACGACACTCGAGTGCAGATGGTCGTCTAAACAAAGATGCCTGAAGCGATCGAGCCGCGCCTCACTTTGAAGCAAGGAGCAACCGTGTAGGGACCATAAGTACAACAACCATGATGGCGACTACTATCTGATACTACTACTGATCCTAACTGTGCTGCTGCTGCTGCTGCTGCTGCTGCTGCTGCCACTTCTGTAATGCTTACGCCATCTCAAAAGACAGCGTTCTGCAACAAAGCACGGGACCCTGAGACGTGGTGCTTGGCATCGAGCTGCACAACTTCGAGAAGCTTCTGGAGAGGTCCAAGAAGAAGCGAGGTGTCGCTCGGCTCAGAGGAAAGAGATCCAAACTGAAATAATCGTACAAGGCATCTTTCTAGTAGAGCCACTCGCTGTGCCCATGAAAACCAGACTTCTGTAGAGAACAGGGGCGATGACAAGGGCTTCAAACAGAGTCAAGCAAGAGGATTAAGAATTGTTAGTTTGGACTTGAATGTATCCAGGGGGGAGGAGGCATGATTTTCGCAGGGTAGAGTAAGGATGTTTGCATAGTACTAGCACATGGGAAATCCCCAGGAATGATCACAAAACGAGAACAGTGGCCGTCTAGTGATAGTGATTGCAGGTGACGATCGTAGTGCTACGTACCAAGACTTACTGGGTGTTAGTAGCGAATAGAGGAATATAATCCTTGTACCTTCCCTCGAGAGCCTCTTCCTTTATTCCCCACTAGAGTCCAGGTGACGCAAGACCACGAGCTCCAGCCAAAGGACTTGGAGCAGCTGGTCAAGGACTACAAGGCTTTCTTCCGCGCAGCCAAAACTCACAACAACAATGATGATGATGATGACGATGATGATGATGATGATGATGAGTATGATGATTCGATCTCGTCCTTCTACGGATACCATTCCAACCACCCTCATGCTAAGCGTTCCACCCATTTAACGCTGCTACACGGGAATATTTGTTGAGTGGTATTTCTTAGCTTCCTTCAAATGGGCCCTGCCTGACAAAGCCGGCGCTCATGAGAGGCCTGTGTTTATCTGCAGCTCGGGGAGGAGTTCCCGGAGGAGTTCGGGGGTTTGTTTTAGTCTGAAGTTGAGGGCCAAGGGCGTATAGTCCCCCTTAAGTAGATAGAATATGGCTTTGGGTATGTTATAAATAGATCCCCATATACCCCATATTCTATCTACTTAAGGGGGACTATAGGGCTTGGGATTCATGATTTGGGTTTCAGGGTCTTCACAGAGATGATCATTTGAAATGCCAATGAAGCGCCCGCAAGCGGAGCTCCTGAAAGGAAAGGGCCCTAAGCTCAGGGATTCCTACAATCCATGTGGTTTTCCAAAGATCAGAGGGATGTATAGTCCCCCTTAAGTAGATAGAATATGGGGTATATGGGGATCTTATTGTACTTAAGGGGGACTATATCTCCACAGTTCCCATGTTATTGGGATCGTTCCTTCCTGTTATCCATTCTCTTCCCTCTCCCATCAGCGGCAGCGAGATGTCTTCCCAACCGCAGAACCCCGATGAGGATCCACAACAGCAGCTCTGGGGTGCAGTGGGCGCTGTCTTCGGGTCTTGGATGAACCAGAGGGCCAAGACCTACCGGAAGCTGCATGATATCCCGGAGGACGCTTGTGGTGAGAGGATGGTGCTGATGGAAGGTGTTCTGAGGAGTTTTGTGCGGATGTTTTTGTTGAGGCGGGCTAAAATAGATTTTGCCTGTTCGCGCTCGAAGGTGATTGCGTCCTTTCTTGTTCAGTTCTATGATCAAATCGGATTTTGCCTTTTGCACCCTGCCAGGAGTGGGGCACGGCCGTGAACGTTCAGGCGATGGTGTTCGGCAACATGGGCAACGACTGCGCAACGGGAGTTGCCTTCACCCGCAATCCTTCCAACGGTGCCAAGGTGTTTGCAGGGCTATGAATCCAAATTTTACGCTCGAGTTCTATGGTTCCACCTCCTGCACGTCATTACTTGGTATATCTTGCTATTGTTAAAGACGTTCTAGCCGAATCCCTGTCCAGGATTTCTACGGAGAGTTCTTGGTCAACGCTCAGGGTGAGGCCTGGTCCATCCCTATTGTTGACCCAATGATTTGACTTGCCTTTGGCTAGCTGGGAATGGAGGATGGAAACGAACATGGAAACGAATTTCTACAGGGGGTTCCAAATCCCTTAGAGCTACTATAAGGATCCATTCCTTTATTCCTAGCTAGCCAGACGTAAGTTGAAGGTTCCTGTATCATAAAACCATCACTCATCTTCATGTAATTCTCTCGTGCTTCTTTACGCGAAATTCTCGCGTAGTGCCCCCCCAAGCTATTTCTCTAGCCCTTATGTTAGCATTGACAGTTTGTCAGGACGTGGTGGCCGGCATCCGAACACCCCAGGAGCTGACGATCAAGGCTTGCTAGAAATAAGCCTTCAAGAACCTGCACGGATAAGAACAAGATGTGTCAAAAAGTCTTGAAGCCCGACAGCCCAAACCTAAACGCTGCGCCTGGTAGCTCTCAACCCCAAGCTCCCTCCCCAAGATTTCCAAACAAAACCAGGCTCGCAAGTCCCATGGCAGCGACTTGCCGTCGCTGGAGGAGGTGGGCTTGTTTCCAAAATCACCGGTACTTTTAGGGTTGGGGCATAGGGGTCAGGGTTTGAGATCGATGGGTCCTTCCTGGGAATACGAGGGGAATACGAGGGGAATGTATACTCGCTTCATAGCGATCATCTTGGAATACTATGAGAGTCACAAGGAGTTGAAAATGTGCGGCCGTGCTTTGGCTTGGGACGGGCATACGAGCAGCATTGAGAATTCTAAAAAAAAGTGCCTATGTGTCACTAAGGGTGCGTGTGTCCTGGGCTGCTATGAAGAGTTCCTGAAATAATGTAACGGTGGGTAGCAACCTACAGCTTGTAAATGATGCATTGAAGAATCCTAGGGTTCAGGGTTTAGGGTGGAGCCTCTTTGAACAGAGGTTGCACACAACTTGCCAAGCCACATGGATGGCTGTCACTTTGGTGTTGGAATCTGCTTCCTCAGCATGTGATTGACATGAAACTTCCAGGCTCCCCCTTTGAAAGGTGATGCCCGGGATCTTCCGCGAGCTGGAAAACGTTCGGCACCAGCTGGAGAACCATTACAGGGACATGCAGGACATCGAGCTTCTTGCCTTCAACGGTTCCTTCATATGACCAGCCTGTCGTTGTGTGCTGAATGCTGTTGCGGTTTTGCGATGTCTCAAGCAAATCAGAGCTGAGGTTTACCATCCAGCAAGGCCGGCCACCTAGCCGCTCTTTGTAGCGAAGCGTTAAACCCAAATCCTCACACCTGAAGCTTTTGCAGAATGGAGACCTGAAAGCCTTACACCCCAGACCCGGAGCCGTCTAAGAGTTCGAAAGGCAAGCTCTACATGCTCCAGACCCGCACGGGGAAGCGCACGGCCCACGCAGCCCTGCAGATTGCGGTGGACATGGCCAACGAGGGGCTCATCAGCAAATCGCAGGCTTTGGGGTCTGGATGGCGCTGGGATGCCCGAATTTTTCTGGTTCATTTTATGTAGGCTTCGGTGTTTAGGGATTACTTTTGGGGTGTAGGGTTTAGGGTATCAACAAATGCATGAACAAAACACAAAGCTGCAAACCGCAATCAAGCCGAAATTCCATGAAGGCTTTGATGCGCCTGAAGCCGGACTTGATTGACCAGCTGCTCCACCCGACGCTGGACCCCAAGGTGCAGGGGACACTGGCTAGAAATAGTTGGGACGTAAGTCATGTTGTGTACACACTGTTGATATGACCTGCATTGTCCTTGAGTGCCCTAAACCCCTAAACCCTCAACCTTAAATCCCATACCCGAACCCCTAAGCCCTTCAACCCTATCACCGTGTTGTGGTGGTGGAGGCGGTGGAGGCGGTGGAGGTGGTGGTGGTAGTGGTGGTGAGGTGCTGGGGGCGGCCGCGGAGGCGGTGGGTATCCTGTGGTTGATATGGCCCATCCCGTTAAAGGCCCTGCAAAGCGACCGTTGGGACCTATTAAGCTCCTTTGAAGAGCCCCACTGATGGTAGAAGCAGTTCCAGAAGTGGTCGTAGTCGTCGTGATTCAGCAATGACGGTAGCCGCAGGCCAAGAAGACCGTCATTGCCAAGGGCCTCCCGGCTTCGCCAGGCGCGGCTGCGATCTCCAGTCTTTATTCCGAAAGCTGTGCTTTGGAAGTGAAGCCCCAGCCTGAACTCTCTAGGGGTGGTTAAAACAAGGATCACTCATCTTGGGTTAGCGGCGGCTAATGTCGAGAACTGCCACGCTCATCGTCCCTCGACACCAAACCCGAAATCCCGACCCTTAAACCCCAGCATTCTTCTGATGATCCCATAACCCCTTGCCCTAAATCCTAAAGCCCGAATCCCTGAGGTGCAGCCGCTGGGAAGGTAGTCTTTTCGGCCGACGAGGCCGTCACCCGCTCCGAAAACGGCGACAAGGTCCTGGTGTGTGCGTGAGTGCAAGTTAGCAGTTAGCACTAGACCCTCAAACCGGGGCCCAAACTCACTTACCTTTACAGTCCCCTTTAAATAGATGGAATATGGGGTATATGGAGATCTTATACCCATATTGGGCAATTCCATATTCTACCTACTTAAGGGGGACTATACGATCCCTCATGTTGAGAAGACACCGCAGGTGATCCTTGTGCGCATCGAGACAAGCCCGGACGACATCCACGGCCTACACGCGGCGGAGGGTGTTCTGACCCCTGGTTGTCAGTTTCAGGGCTTGAGCTTACGATGATAGACGTATCAAGCATGCAGTGATTCAGTGGAGATGAAAGCGTTTGTATGGATGAGTGTGTAGCCGACTATAATTTCCAAAGCTGTTGGGTCCCCTTCATGGTAGGTTGCAGAGTCTCTGCATGGCAGAGTAGATCTCTTGAGTTCCACCTTTTGACGCAGTCAGTCAGATTTATGGGTTGCCCAGCTACATCAACCAAATCGACAGGAGGCGTTTAAGTGGGAGACCAAAGACACCCCACATGCCTTGCTCTGTGAACCTTAGGACGACTCGCGGTGGGATGACAAGCCACGCAGCTGTGGTGGCACGTGGCATGGGCCGACCCTGTGTGGCAGGCGCTGGGGAGGTGAAGGTCAACTACAGCTCGGCGTCATTCGAGGCGAGCTATGGTTGGCGATTTGGGGTTTGGGGTTCAGGGGGTCTGGGTATAGTTTGGAGGTTCGGAGTTAGGATTTAGGGTTTGACCAAACTAGGCGGGTAGAATCGCCTAGGGAGGGAGCGAAAGGGATTTCTAGGGTAGACCTCTCGATCAGGGAGGTACTTCCTAGACTCAAAACACTGCAAGGCCTACAGCTCAGAAGGGCACGAATCCTATACCCCTTCTACCCTATCTATACCCAACACCCTATGTACATCTGTATGGGCTTCAGCCCATGGAGAAAAGGTCCGAAAAATGGAAAAACCTATCCCCTCTACCCTAAGCCATAAATCAAGTCCCTAGGTGGGCAATGTGGTCGTCCGTGAGGGTCAGCTCATCACCATTGATGGTGTCACGGGAGAGGTGATGCTTGGAGAAGTCCCCACGGTGCCCCCGCAGCTTTCCGGCGCCTTTGGCACTAGAAGCAAAGACTTGGAATCCTTTCCTAACATAGCCTGACATACCAGATCCTATACCCTGAGATATATACCCTACTATAGTAGTTTCCATTTTCTTTTCCATTCTCCCTATATAACCCCTATATCACTGTGTGTATAGTAGGTCCCTGAATCCCTTCAACCTGAGCCTGAGATGCCCCAGGTGCCTTTGGCACCGTCATGTCCTGGGCGGACGAGTTCCGCACCATGCAGGTTCGGGCCAATGCCGAAACGCCGGCAGATGCGCGCCAGGCCGGGCAGCAGGATTGGCTAACGAGTGGACTTGACACTTAGTGGGGTCTAGGGTTTTAGGGTCTAGGGCTTGTTTTCTTTTAGGTTGCGGAATTGGGGAGGGGTTAAGCAGGATGTATCAAGACCCTTCTGCGCAACTTCACGTCAGCACAACCTGATTGAGCTCAGGCAAAGGAGTTTGGCTGCGAAGGTATCGGCTTGGTGCGCACAGAGCACATGTTCTTCGAGGGCGGCCGGATTGTGGCACCAAGATCAAAATGAGTAAGGTCTGAGTTGTTCTGAGGTACCTAGTAACGAAGCATAACCAGTGTAATGAAAGATGTGCTGCCCCCAGCCAGGATCCAGTAAGGCAATGCGTCAGATGATCTTGGCATCGGACAAGACGGACCGGCAAGCAGCTCTGGACAAGCTTTTGGCTATGCAGAGGGAAGACATCACCGAGTTGTTTAGGAGCTTTGGAGTATTCTTAGAAGATGTTTCGCGGTTTCACGTTTTCCTTCGCAACCCCATTGGGATACGTTTTTTTTGTACATATCTTCTGCACAGGAATGAGCCCAACAAGCATAAACAAAACAAGTTGTTTCTCATGAGACTCGTGTGGACGCTGCAGGATTATGGACGGTCTGCCGGTGACAGTCCGTCTGCTGGACCCTCCCTTGCATGAGCACTGCCCCCGGTCTTCAGCCATGTCTTCGCCATCCATCGGTAGCAGGAGATAGTAGAAAAAAGGACAAACATGACATAGGTATCTGTTCACATATTTACAGGTACGATGGAATGTATCATGAAACGTACACTCGTAAAATGGAAGGTAACAATGATCTTGAAGCCCGTCCTTCAAGGTTTTGTTGCCGGATGTGGCTGCATACCCCCAGAAGAGAGCTGGGAGTGTGTCCTTTAGCAACAAGATCCCCTAGAATCCGTTCCCTCATGCCCTGCTAAGCACCCGGGGGGAGCTGTGTGGGCTTAGGTTCATCCCGCACACGGAGGCCGAGATGGGCCTGGTGGCAAAGGCAGCCGGAGTGCCCTTGGATCATTGTTCAGGGTGAAGGGTTTGAGAAGGCAACTGAATTGTTGACTTTATTAAGGACTCTAATTCCCCAGCCCCCTAAATGCCTTTATCTTCCTTAAGTCGCCCCCGATATAATTCCCCACACGCCTTTGTCTTCCTTAAGTCCTTCCCCTAGTCCGAATATTTTGGAGAACCCTAAACCCTAACTCAGGTGCCTTTGGATCGCGTACGTCGCCGCGCCAGCGAGCTCCAAGAGGCCAATCCCATGCTTGGCCACCGAGGTGCGAGTGTCCCAAAAACCACCCAAAAATGGCGAACAACTTTTACATAGGGATAATGGAAAAGAAAATTGAACCTACAGGGGTTATAGGGGTTATATAGGGGTTATATAGGGGTTATATTGGGGTTATAGCAGCTGAAGCTTGGACCCCAAACTCCCCTAAACCCTCGGGGGGGGGTCTCCTTCTTCAGGTTCCTTACTCCAGTACCTCTAAGAACGTCGCCGCGCTAATGTTGTTGCTGCATATCCCTGAGCACGAATAGGGGCGTCTGTCTTGGCTATGGACATTTTGGGCGCTCTCGGTTTGGGGTCCTCAGCATCCACTCAGGACCCAGATCGGAGATCATTAATTTGTTGCAGATTACATGAGAGGGGTCCTGTGTTTAGTCCTGTACAAGGCAGGGCCCCATGTTGGGAAAGGATCATTTTTGCAAGCCTCTTCCTCTAATCACTCTTGACCACCTGAGGTTGTCGCCTGGCCATTACATATCCAGAGATCTGCGAGATGCAGGCGAGGAAACCTGAGCGGGGAAATGGCATTCAAAATCCTCCCTGCCAGAATTCCTTTTACAAGACCCCATCAAACCCAAATTCCCATGAATGCGCACCAAAAAGCTTGTTTAGGCTTCTGCACTCCCAGAAACTTCACCTAAGCCTGCTTCTGCCGTAGCAGGCTCGCGCCATCTTCGAAGCAGCAGCAGAGGTCGGCCGCAGCGCCAAGAAGACACCGGTGGCCGAGGTTGCTTGCTAGCCCATTAGGGCCCTAAAAAATCCTCACTAGCAAGGATCATGGGTTCCCCTAATTCCCCAACTATACTACCTCCTGAGGTTCCCCCTGAATGAAGGAGGGGTAGTAGGGAACCTATGAAACGAGGACCCATAGGGTTCTGGGTTTCGGGGTTTTGGGGTTCAGGGTTTGCGGGTGCTCTCAACATAATCCCCATCCATCATCTCCATTGGCACCCCTGCTTTTGAGAACATCTCAGGTCATGGTACCTTTGGTGTCGACTCTGGAGGCGTCTTGTTCACTGTTCATGCGCCCTTTTCGATAGCACTGTTTCAAGGTGCTTGTTTTTCTACATCTTTGCCTTCACGCGTGTCCCCGATTATTCTGTAGAGTTTGATTGAAGGTAAGGGATATGGCTGCGGAAGCCCCCGAAATGCTGACACCATACCTAGCAGATTCCTAAACCCTAAAGGTGTGTTGAAGCTTTCAAGTGAGGAGCTGGTTCAGCTGAAGAAGGTGATCGAGGCAACGGCCCAGCAGGTTCAGAAGGAGCAGGGCGTGAATTTCACATATCGCGTGGGCACCATGGTGGGAGCTTCCAAAGCAAAAGCCCCCCGTTTCTTAGGGTGCTTACACTTACTGTCCTAAAATTTGAGTCAGTTTACCTAATTACCCTTCAGCCCTAAGTCCAAAGCCCCCGAACCCCAAACTCCATGACCCCAAAACCCAAAACTCTGAACCCTGAACCCTAAACCTCTGAACACGTCAGGCTTCAGTTTAACCCTAAGCCCTAACCCTCCAACTTCCTAAAGTGGAAACTTGAAACCCCATCCTTTGCGGAACCCTGTGAGGTGGAGCTACCCCGAGCTGCACTGCAAGCAGGTCGCCTCGCAGAGCAGGCGGAGTTCTTCAGCTTTGGCACCAACGATCTGACCCAGACTACATATGGCCTAAGCCGAGATGATGCAGGCAGGCAATGAGAACAGAAGGGCAGGAAAGCAAACTTTTGGATTTCGAGCTTATGGTTCAGCATGTGCGGATTTCCTCAACTTCGCAGAAGCAAGTATGTTAATAATGGGTTGCGCGGTTTAGAGAAAAATCAAACATGTGGCCTCTGCCCGACAACGCAGGAGCCTTCCTGCCTGAGTACAAGGCAAAGGGTATCGTCGAGCAGGATCCCTTTGTGAGCCTGGATCAGGAGAGGATGTCTGAGGGTTGAGGGTTGTAGAGACTTATTCCTCAGGTCCGCTAGAGGAGGTATTCGGTCCTCCTATATAGTCCTTACTTCATCCTCACTTGAACACGCAGCAAAATCCTGTACCTTCAGGCTAAACACCCGCTGCCCCCCACAAGGAGGGCGTTGGTGAGCTGATCCAGATCGCAGTGGAGCGCGGTCGCCGCAGCCGTTCGGGCATGAAGATGGGCATCTGCGGAGAGCACGGAGGTGCCTCGGCTCGGGGTTGAGGAATTCGGATTCGGCGTTGATGGACTGGGGCGTGGGGCTTAGTGTTTGTGTGGCTGCGTTTCTTGGGGGTTTATTTGTTGTTTTTGCTCTGTCTTGCAATTGCTCTCATCAAATGCTAGAAGGAGGAGATACGAGAAGGATAAACCTCCAGACAAAAAAGGCGATCCGGCTTCGATCGAGTTCTGCGAGAAGACGGGTCTGGACTACGTCTCTTGCTCGCCCTTCCGCGTGCCCATTGCTCGCCT
>CAJNIZ010011261.1:0-11161 GCA_905231905.1 Symbiodinium pilosum | reverse complement strand
CGCCTCAAACCTAAATTCGGATGCCCAATGTCGAACTCCTGGCCCCTTAATCTTCAGACCCTGCTCTCACCCGTCAGGGCTTAGGGTTTTGGGTTTAGGGGTTGAGGGTTTAGGGTTTAGGGTTTCGGGTCAAACCCAACATCGCATCAACTGTGTAAGCCCTAGGTTTAGGCTTCAGGGTTAGTACTGTAAATCCTGCATGACCCTAACTGATGTAGACCCCTGATTAATAAACCACCTCTCCTTAATAGGGATTATAATAGGGATAATATTGAGGTGCTTAAAAGGAGGGGGTTCATTAATCAGGGGTCTACTTTAACTTATACCCTTGGAGGTATGTTCTTCATGTTCTTCGATCATTCTAAACTTAAGACTCCGTAAGGTTTGAGGTGACCTTAAATCCACAACCCTAAACCCCAAACCCCATGTATCCTTGGGATGCCCAAACGCCCGTACTTTGAGAAGCCATAGGGTTTAGGGTTCGGGGTTTAAGGGCTTAGGGCTTAGGGTTTAGAACCCATGACACCTTAACCCTAAACTCTCAACCCTCCTTGTCCTGCATATAAAATCCTACATGGTGGGACATCAAAACTGCGGCTACTTCTTGAATTCGCATGATCATACGGTCCTAGTTTACAGGCTACAGCAAAGGGGACCAAAACTTTGATAGTTCTCCGTACTACAAAGTACCAGGGACTTTCTCAAAATCAGCCCAGTAAAATCCAAATTGAAGACCCTAAACCCTGAACCAAGGACCTTGAAGCCCTACAAATCCTTAGAACACCCAAGCCAACCCTGCTGTGGAAAACCCCCAAACCCTAAACCCTAAGCCTCCCAAAACAGTACCGACGTGACGGCATCCACATGACCTCGCACTGCTTTGGGCTTATAGTCCCCCTTAAGTAGAAAGAATATGGCTTTGGGTATACTATAATAAGATCCCCATGTACCCCATGTTCTATCTACTTAAGGCGGGGGGCTATACTTAAACCCTAAACCCTAAACCCTATAATCTATCTACTTAAAGGGGGAATCTAGGGTTGAGAACTTTTCGTCTAAGGTTTGGAGTCTAAGTCCCGGCTTGGAGGTTAATCAGACTTGGAGAGCAACCACTGATGACTCGGGTAATTATACCATATCTGCAGAGCCAGTTGTGGAGGCTGTAGACAGGGCTTATAAGATAAACTCTATATACTCTATGGATCCTTTCAACCCTTTCAACCCTATAATCCCTAAACCCTAAACGCTATGTTATAAGCCCCGTTATAAGTAGCTGCCAATCCCACGGTTCTTGAAGGATGACTTCGCATTGTCCGAAGTGGGCACCATCACAAGGGTCCAAGGACACAAATAATCGGGCCCCTGAAAGGGGGTTACAGGAGGATGTATAGGGTTTAACCATTCATACTAGAATATTTGGGCCCTAAAGCCCTATTATTTGGGTCCTTGGACCCTTAGGGCATGCATGAACCCTGGGGATTAACGGTTTAACGATCCCAGCTTGATGGGATTGGGTGTTGGATTTCGGTCTCTAATTGAGGGTTTAGGGTTTAGCCCTAAACCCAGTACAGACACGCAAACCGCTGCAGGGCCGTATGAAGACTGCTGTCCGCTGGGAAAGGGGGGCCGATGGGTTCAATGTTAGGTTGGCAGTCTCCACTTGATCCGACCCTGCATGAACAACCCCAAAGGGTCCATGTGAGTCCAAGTAGCTCTATGGCATATACCTGGGCCCTAAAGCCCCATACCTACATGGACCCTTTGCCAACAGTAAACTAACGTCACGAGGCAGCAGTCCCAACATGCATGCGATGCTTGTCAATCCTTCGACATGTGAGTATCAATTTGTTTGGTGGCTGAACCCAGTCAGACTATATTCCGCATGAATAATACTATACCCAAAAGGAGGGTATAATCTTACTCTCTATTGGGTACCATTATGTCCCCAAGTAAAAATACTACTCATGTGACCGAATTCAGTATCCATTCGGGAAGGAGGAACGGATCTTCACTGTAGATGCTATCCCGCGCAGTAGTCCGTGAAACCCATTTCTGTGATTCCCTCGTGCACCTCAACATAATTGCGACCTCTACCCTATCCTCTGCCTCCTGCTCTAAGGCACCATCAGAAAAACCCTAAACCCTAAACCCTAAACCCTAAACCGCGTGGGTGGCCGGTGAGAGCTTCGCATCCCGAGGGCTCCCAGTTCCCTAAATAGTAGGTTACTGGGCTATGTAACTATAGGCTATATAGAAGCCCAGTTCCCATTATTTAGGTAACTGGAGCCCTAGGGTGGTATTACAAAACCCCTAATCCGTCAAATTTTCTAGCCTGACGCAATGAAGTGCGAATCGAGGTACCACTCAGGCGCGCTAAGCCGCTCTCTGAAGCGATGTCCCAAAGAACAATGTCCTGGTAGAGTTGGTTTAGGGTTTTAGGGTTTTAGGGTTTAGGGTTTTAGGGTTTAGGGTTTTAGGGTTTAGGGAAAGGGTATATAAAGGGTCTAGGAGAATTTCAACCAAGCATGACAAATCACATGAAAACGAAGATTGTAAACTCAAAAGAAGACTGGGGATATCCAGTCGTTTATAGGGAGTTACATAAGGTTTGAATGCAATTGATGTTTCGGCGGAGGTTGCAACCACTTATAACTGAGCTTGAACCCATACTTATCATTGTGATAACCTCTATATGACCAGCTACGGCCGTTATCAGTAGGGGCATAAGCCCGTTACTAAGTCCTCTGGACCTCCGAGTAAGGGTGCAGGTGCCCAACATTTAATCAAATCAGGACCTCGTCGGACACTTTATGACTGAGCTGGCGAGGGTTTGGGGTTGCAGGGTGTAGGGTCCCTAAACTGGGTTGCTGTGAAGGAACTTATATTAAGTTACTATATTGGGGAAACCTTATTATTTACTAATACCCATTATGGTAACTTAATTTAAGTTCCTTAACAGCAACCAAGTAAACCCTAAACCCTAAGCCATAATAATAATAAACAACCTGCGCGCTACACTGCTCCTTTGACCCACTCTACTTTCTATTTAGATACCTCCGAGCGTCCTAGTACCCAATGATTAGGTACATGGGAGTTGACAACTTGTAACTCTAGTACAGCTTTTGGGTAAGCATAATGATTATAAGGTACTTGGACCAGTAGGGTAAGGTGTAGGGGTTGTTAGGGGTTTGGGTTTAGGTAGTTGTGCTAACAAATCATTGAAACCGCAACAGTACGGTACTTGGCTGTTACTCATAGACACGAACCCAAGGCATACTACTGATTGCTAGTACAGCAACTTTAGTTCATGCCATACAGAAACTGAGGACCGCTCCGATTAAGCCATGAACAGTACACTCACTAGCCCTAGAAGCCCAGGTACCCATATAGTAGGTCTTTGGGTTATAGATAGTATAAATCTATATAGGCACTTAAGGACAGGAACCCAATATATAGGCAACTGGGCTTCTAGGGTAGGTTTTGCGTTGATATGTTGGGCTCAGGCACGCATTTGCTTTGGCTCTTTAGCTTTGCCTCAGGCATAGCGTGTAGGGTTTAACGTAGATCCTAAAACGTAGGTTGAGCCTCAGACAAGTTCTATCCACAAGGCTAGATACCCTGTGAGGGTTCAAGGACCCAACTAATAGGGCCTCAGGGCCCAAATACTATCACGTTGATGGTATTTGGGCTCTGAAACCCTATTATTTGGGTCCTTGGACCCTTAGGGATACACAGAATTACACAAACACACAAACTACATCCGGGGGTCTAGGCCTGAGCTTACAACTGGCACTCAGGGAGCGAGACTGAATGAAGGCGATGCATATACCTTCCTCATCACACCCGTTGGCATAACATTCGGGTTATATTGGGACAATGGAAAATACAACGAAAACTACGATTTAGTGTCTAGGGCTTAGGGTTGATTGCATGTGTTAAGCTTGAAAGCCCTAAACCCTAAACCCTAATCCCTAAACCCTATATACCCCTATATAGACCCCTATAAACCCCTTTAAGAATCTGTCTCACACAGCTGGCAATGTCCAAGGATCATACGCCAGCACCCATATTGAGCATGAAAACAGCTCCCCACGTATGCAATGCTATTAGGGTTTAGGGTTTAGGGTTGTTCAACTAGTACCCCCCTCTATACACCTTAATTAAGGGGGAACCTGGGGGGGTAGTATAGAGGGGGTACTAGTTGAACCCATGATCTATTATGTTGGGAACAGTTGCTATGAAAGATCTGGGGCGGGTGACTACATGAATGGCACTAGAATAGACTTCATGGAACAGCTTTCTGGCTGATCCAAGGCGGTATCCTGGCTTGACTGGAATAACAATTACTAGTGGCTACACCAAGTACGATCAAGCCTTTCCTCCTAATATCAAAGGGCTCCCCCCCCTAACGTATATATTCCGAACCGGATCTATGGGGGGGAATTATCGTACGACCCGAACATTGGGGGCGGGGTATGTGATAGGATCCTATTGAGTTCTAAGCAAAACAGAAGAAAAGTCGATTAAATCGAACAAAGAACGATTACATCTTATCAAAACTAAAAAGAATCGGAATAGAAACCTTTCAAAGAAAAAACTGAAGATCCATCGAGCTCTACTGCAAACCTGTATAGAACCTATTTGAGATCAATTCCAAACCGTGATCAAGCTCATTAAAGTATATTGTAAATTCTAACTCAAATCTAGATTCCATGTATTTGTAGATTAAAAACAATTCAAACCAAATTCAAATCTAGTTACAATGCAATCGAAAATGATACAAATCGCGGTAAACCTAATTAAAATCGCATCGAGATTCTATATGAAATCCTTTCAAGCCCATCAAAAATCAAAAGCCTAGGAATTCAAATAGACCCCTAATCCTTAGTAATCGTGCTCGGGGCCCCACTATTTATCGTGCTCGGGGCCCCACTATTTAGCGGATCCGAGCCATACTTAACTTTAGCCTTGGGCCTTTGAACAGTTGTCTTGGGTTTAGGGTTTAGGGTTTAGATTTCAGAATTTGGAGTTCTGGGGACGCCGTATTGTATACCAAGGGGAGTTTAATATCAGGGAAAAAGGATAACATACTTGTTATAAAGAGCAGTATCCAAAGCGAAAAATAAACGCACTGTTTAAAGTCACACCCGTAGTAAGTACAGTCTAATCCCTAAACCCCAAACCGTCCTACTCACTAGAGATTTGTGTAGTAATTATGTAGTTCTTGTTTGGGCAATCCCCAAGGGGTCTTTGGCCGAACATGATCCTCACAAAGTTTATGGGGTGTGGGGTTTAGGGTTTGAGGTTCAGGGTTTAGGGTTGAGGGTCTCGGGTTCAAGGCCTAAACCCTGAAACCCTACGCCCTAAACCCTAGGCAATGACTTTCAGGGTGGAGGGTTTAAATGCGGGGCCTAGGGTCAAGAACTCCCGTCCCTAAGGGTCCGAATATCCAAATAATAGGGCTCTAGGGCCCAAATACCATTAATAGTATAGTAGTTGGGCCCTAAAACCCTGTTATTTGGGTCCTTGGACCCTTCGGGCGTGTGTTCATCCATCAAGGAGCACTCAAGTCGAGACGCGGCTTAGGGTTTAGGTTTTAGACGTTTATTCCAGTGCTACCCCATGGATCCAAGCATACCGAGAATACCTACACTAGGCGCCAAAGTCTGTACATTTCCAAGACTGTCGCTTCCACGGGATACGGGATATGAGGTGGCGCAAGACTTCCTCCATCCACCGCCAGTCCCCTCTCCTTCAACTTCAAAGCAGCCTCAGTTCTGAAACTCTGAACCCAAAAACTCTAAGCCCCAAAACCCGAAACCCTAAATCCCACAAGTCCTGCTGTGTCTGGAGACCCAGATGCATAGTACGGAGTGGGGAGAATGGGCTGTAGTAGCTATTAGTGTAGGGATTCGTTGCCGCATTGCCTTTTACCTAAACATCAGGTAGTTGTAATAGTAACAGTAAAAGTAATAGTAATAGTCTTGAACCTGGATTTTTCAATGCGCGGTCGAAAAGTCGTGTCGGTTTGGCCTGAGCGCTTCAAACCCGCCAGCAGGTGAAGGAGTTAGTAGGTAACCTTAGACCACACGCGGGGCCTTCCTTTAGTCCTTCGCTTTTGTACACGATGTTGTCCTGCAAATCATTAGCACCTGCTAAGCAATGTGTCCTAGGTCCACAGTGCAAGCTGATGTGTCTATCCTAAAGAACTAGATGCACTTCTGAAAAAGACAGCCACATGTTTATGCTAAACTCCAAAGCCTAAACAGCGTGTATGTTAGGTCTCCCCAAAAAGGGCATCGCATACATGAACGAACCGATACTTCTAAGGATCCCACATGCACACACCAAACCATTGCTCCTCTTGCCCCTGATACGAAGCCGTCCAACCCTTGTCATGCATACGCATATACATATACATATTCATGACTTTGCTGCATTGGGAGTATGGATGTTTAGGGAGAGGCGTCAGGTGAGGAGGAAGAAAGCAGAAACACCCTTGGTCACATGACACCATCCCCTGGCGAGAGATCAAAATTCGTGATACTATACCTATCCCGGATTTTACCAAAACCCTACGGGTTCAAGGACCCAAATAATAGGTTTAGGGCCCAAATACCATAGTACTAAATGTATTTGGGGCCCCAAATCACTATTATTTGGGTCCTTGGACCCTTAAGGGAAACAATTCCAACAGCCCTAAACCCTAAACCCTAAACCAAGGGAGGGAGCAACCCCGGCAGAACCGTCCATAATGCTATGGCTAGTCCCATTCATAAAGCCGACCCACGAAACCTTGCGCTAAATCCCAAGCCGCAAACCCTAAAGCAGTTCCCAAAGGGTCCATGTTGGGCCTTAAAGTAGGTATATGGGAACCCCTTTGGGCCCTAAGTATATACCATATACCTACATGGACCCTTTGGGATAGGCAGGGAATTCTTTACAGCAGGGCATCCGGTTTAGGGTTTAGGGTTTAGGGTCGTTCCTGAATTCGGGCATTGCTAAACATAAGGCCTTAATCAGAAGAGGGTCTTGTGCCGAATGCTAGTTGGATTATGCAAGGTGCATGAGCGGACTAGCTTGCTGATTTTCCGGGCTTCTACATGAAATTGTATGCATGCATATGACGTGTGTTGAAAGATGCCCAGCACGCTGAGCCGACGGCACAAGTTTTGCTAAACAATGCCTACCAGATACAGAGTCCTAAAATGCCTAACCCAGACCCCTGATTGTTAATAAACCCCCCTCCCGTTAATGAGATCATAAAAGGGATCCTCATATTCAAGCCCTTAAAAGGAGGGGGGGTTATTCATCATGGGTCCATACTACACAGAAATGCCTGAAGCTTGCAACAGTAAGTCCTCGAAGAGCTTCAACTTCAAGGGTTGAGGTTTCCTTAAAGCTTGGCGAGGCTTCTTCATATGAGCTGTAGGCTTAAACTCCTTAAAGGATGATTTTATAAGGGATCATTACCGGGGCTATTAAGGGGGAAACTAGGAGTTTAGACTATAGGTCATATGAAAGCAATGTTGTTCCTACTGTCGATACCAGCAATCTGCATGACCACTACATTGTCTCCTCATAGTTTATCCCCATGTATCCCTGGGGTCCTAGTGCACCCGTGCCTTGGAAAAAAGCTCGAAAATGACCTACTTACCCTTAGGACAAACAAAGGGTTGACAGTAACCTGGGAATAAAAACCTATCAACATAACCTACTTGAAGAAAGGACCTAGAAGGACTCAAAAGGGGCATAAGGGGCCGACTGCAGTATCCAGAAGACCATGGCAGTAACAATCACCCAAAAGGGGTTTCCCTTGACGCTCCCGCTGCTGGAGACCTCGCAAGTGGTATTGAAGCCATGACGGTCCAGTCTGGCATACAAGTCTCAAAGCCTGCCAGACGGGCCGATATTTTTCGCAAAAAATCGCACAAAAGCTGCCTCTGAAGGGAACGCAGGGCCTGAAATTGTCTGCTGCAGGGGCCGAATGAGGTGACTAAGCGCAGAGTGCTGTGCAGTGAGGACTACACAATAACATGGTAGTCCCCATTTTGTCGCCCATTATCCCTATATGTCCCCTATATTTCCCCTGCATAATATAGTAGTCTCCATTTTTCCATTATCCCTATCCCTATAGAACCCTTAAGTTGCTCTGCAGCTTGCTACATCATGCCTGCAAACAACACCGAACATGTGTGCTAGTCAACTCGCCTTGCATGCACTAGACTTCTCCCCACAAGTGACAGGATTTCTGGCCAATTCATGTTGGTGACAGGTGAGAAGGAATTTGCATCCAGGGCTACTAAACCCTAAACCCTAAACCCTAAGCAGGATTTAGGGCAGTAGCGCTTAGAGACGGGGATCAACTTGGGTCCACGAATGGCTTCAGGAACCTACCCATAAGGGGCTACAATAAGGTCATGTTGGTTTAACATGTGTACCATAGTCTAAACTCCTAGTATCCCCCTTAATAACCCCTATGGTAGTCCCATATATTTTCCCCTATATCACCCCCCTTTAAGGAGTTTAGACTATGGCTCATGTAGCTGCTTATTGCCCGAATCCATCGTGCCTTAAAGGCCTGCGACGGGTAAGGGACCTTGATCCTCATTCCGTGAAGTCGGACCACAGCGGCTAAGAGCAAAGGTGCATGGGGTAAAGTAACCGCTGATAACACGGATTATGACCGTACCATCCTAATAATTTTGGTGACCACTACAAGGCCAATAAAGCTAAGGGAGGTATACGCTTCAAACGTGCGATTCCTGAGCTGCAAAGACTAAACCCGCAAACCCAAACCCTGGCCTCAGCGCTTGACTTGCTGGTCTTTCAGGGAGAGCAGGGAGTGAATCTCTACAATCATTTCAATATAACCTCTTGTAAAGAAGTACTCTCACTTTGAAAGACCCTGGGCAATCTACGTTATACCCTTTTGACGCTCATTGTCGCTTGTGCGTCCCTTTAAGTTAGTTCTTAAAACCTTTAATTGGGTTGCTGTTAAGGAACTTAAATTAGGTCACCATAATGGGTATAGACGGTTAATAAAAGGGTTCCCCCAAGACACAAACTTAAATTAAGTTCCTTGACAACAGCCCGGTTAATAACAATCCCAGGGACCCTCAAAACACTCCTTGCTGGTCCCTATGATACTAACAACTAGACGTCTTTCTTCAAAGCTACCATTACCATATAGCCACAATTCCAAGCGAGACCCAACGAGACTAAGCCACCGTGGTATGGGGCCAAAGAAGACAACACAGAACACACAACCCCATACAACCTGCCCAAAACGAAACATGAACCCAACACACGAAACTTGAGTGGATGTAAAAGCATTGGTGACTTCGCTTCCTAAAACCAATACAAACGGATGCCCAAAACTTTAAATTCAGAGAACAATGGGTAAACAGCTTTGACAAAAATCATCGAATACTTTCTTTGAACGTCGGTAAATGTTTCCAATCTCTTTTGGAAAAAATTGAGCAGCCTCAATATCGAGAACTCCCACGTCCATATTGTTGGGCCCGTCCAACACCCACTTGGAAATGCATGAATAACCTTATTCCACTTGGAAATGCATGAATAACTGTATGATTGGAAACCCCAGGTCCATGTTAACAAAAACAAACGCTTGAATGTTTACCAAACATGTCTATAAACTAATTGAAATTGATCTTGCAATCTTATTCTTCCTTTAAAGGTTGTCATGTTTTTTTTGAACACATGCTGTTCCGGGAATTCATTTCTCGTTAATATTAATATTATCTGTGCACCGAGGCTTTTAAATCCAGTCAAACCCAAACCATTAAACCCCAAACCCTCTAGCGCTCCCTCGGGCAGTCGAATAGGGCAGGACAATGCGCAGTGCTGTCATATGAGAGCTTCCCGCAGCAGCGGCCGGTGACGCAACTTTAAACTTACCAAAACGGTCCACACAGGTATCTCAACATACTTTGGACCTGAAATGAAGAGGATTGCGTAGAATTGCTTTGGGGTCCAAGACAAATCGATAGCCACTTGGACCTGTCGGGCTACGCTGGTACAAATTTACATGCTTCAGGGTAAACATTTTGAGCGGGGCATTAAATGGGGGGGGATAGAAGAAGAAATAAATGGAAATGGCACGGTCACTTCCACAAGCCGTCCGTCATGTTGTCTGGAATGAAACTTGTGGCAAAGCCCTGGAGCGCTGCACCAGCCCGAAGAAGGCTGGGGCTAATAAAACATTACACCCTAAACCATACGCCCCAAACCCTGAACCCTAATCTTTCTGTGAGCGCGTACACTGGCAGGTCCAGTTCATGCGGCACTATCAGGGGTGTCATGCGTCGTGCGTGCATTCAGGCAGGCAACAAATTGTCTATCTAATTGAATGTGAGCTATATAGCCTAGAGTCCTAATATCCCAATGAATGACTCCCATATTTGTCCCCTATAAAGTCCCCTATATAACCCCCCTGGCGGAATTTACGCCCTCAACCCTAAACCCGAATCACTAAATTCCCACCCGGCCTGCTCAGGCCGTTCCCACCCATTACTAGGGGAAGGTCAGACACTCATGAAGCACACCAGCCTTTACACCCGTGGGAACCGCCTAAGGCCTAGAGAGAATGGACGTACAGAGCCCCTCCAGGCTCCCGTACATCGGGAGGCACAGCTCTAATGTACATTACTTTCGGCCTTGGATAGGGGCCCTAGGCCGAGGCCCCTCCTGGAGGCCCCGCCTCCGTGCGGATGCACGCCTAGCTAAGCTATGCTTCGGCACAGACCGCCGACCCCCTCCCGTGGAAGCCCTGGAGGCGGGTTTTGGGGGGTCAAAAATTATAGTGATTTTTGGACCATGTGTTTGAGGCTTTCCCTCGCGCTACGGAAAGTTTTTGGCGTGTTTTTTTTATCATCCGCACAAGTGGGCACCTCAACATATCTAGGGTTTTGGAGGGGTCTTGAAGCCTCATATGTGTGGCGGATGCTCATGATGCTGGCTCTTGGGGGGCTGCAGGGCGCTTAAAACGCGCTATAAACCCCAACAAAACGCTCAAAATACACGCTGCGGGCAGTGTTTGTGGCTGTGAATACCAATGAAATTCAATTGTGGGCTAGAACATGGTCAGCCTGCACAAAGAGACATGTCTAAAGTCATCTTTGATGGCTTTCCTTGGGTT
>CAJNIZ010011259.1:54839-98369 GCA_905231905.1 Symbiodinium pilosum | reverse complement strand
GAACCACTATATAACCTCAGTTTCCAGTTGATTTTCTGTTTGCTTGTCCATTTGATTCCCTTCTACTTCGGGCAATGTCCCTTTTTACCTCCATATGACCCTAGGTATGCATTTACTCCTCTCCAAAACGACCCAGGACTTCCACTTAATTTTCCATGTTCTTCTCCACTTGATGCTGGGGGGTAATACCCTAAACCCTAAACCCTAGTAAACCCATCAGACCTCGACCCTGAACCATGCATCGTACGCAAACCCCACACCTCCACCCCTCCACCCAAAACCTTTCAGCGGACACGGTTTAGGGTTGCGGGTTTGATTAGGGTTTAGGGTGTAGGGTTGTTACAGATGTATGGGCATGCTTATGAGCCTGATGAACATCTTAGGAGCGCCCACAAGTTAACAGTGCTGGGCGAACAAACCCCTTCCCTCAATGACTTCTTTCGTCTTTACTGCAAGGACCCCACGCAGAAACTACAACAGATTTGTTTGATAGACACACGAATCAACAAACCCTAAACGAAGACGACAAGGACCACTAGCCCTGCCCCATGCAAAAACAAAAAGGTTGCTCGAAACCCTAAACCTAAATCTTGACCCCAGACCTCCAAGCAAGCAGTGCTTGTGGTGGTCGGGCCCTGTAAGCTCATATCTTCTTTTACCGTACTGTACCCAAAAGGAGGCTAGAATCTTACGCTGTACTATGCGGGATGATGGCATCCCTATTAAAGATACTACGCCACACCCTAAACCCATGAACCCAAAACCTGAGATATCCCCATAACCCCTTAGAGGACCCCTGTAGTGTCCCATTGCGAAAGTACTACTCAAGTCCTCAACCCTAAGCCCTAAACCCTAACTCCAAAACTCTAAACCCCAAACCCTGAACCTAAGCCCTAAACCCTAAACCCTAAACCCCAAGCCCTAAACCCCAAACCCTAAACCCTAAGCCCTACACCCTAAACCCCAAGTCCTAAACCCTAAACCCTAAGCACTTTGGGCGTCCGCCTGCCAGGGACTCTGCCCTGGCCGCAGGCTCTCTGGCTTCGGGGTTATATAAGGGCTATATGGGGGTTATATACGGGTTCGGGGTTTAGATTTTTTGGGGTTCAGACTGTAAGGTTTGGGGTGGAAGGTTTGGATCTTGGGTTCGGGGTTTAGGTTTTGTTCATAGGACTTCAAGGGGTGCATGCGCCTCTAAACCCTTAACCCTTTACTGGAGGCTTCAAGCACACCCCCACGGGGGTAGTTACCAGGTGGGTACCTACGTAAGGCTCAGACAAGGCTGGTATAAGGGTAATTTAGGGTTTGGAGTTTGGGTTCAAGGTTTAGGGTTTTCGGCATGTTGGCTTGAGGCTAGCAATCCTTTGGGAATGGATACTAATCAGATAGGTCCCCCAAATGGGCTACAGTCTAAACTCCCAGTATCCCCCTTATACTCCCCAATATATTCCCTTATATAGACCCCTCTAAGGAGTTTAGACTGTAGTATATATGGTGCGCCATAGCCCTCTTCATGACAATGAGCAGTGACCCTTTGCTCTGGGGCTCCGTAAATAGCTAAAAAGCATTCCAACTTGCGAAGTAAATGCAGGGATACGGGGGTTTCCCAAAATTAGGGGTGCCTTTTTGCGCGTAATATTTGGGAGTCTGTATTGAGGAACCCCTCTGTATGGAACCACCATATACTATCTTCACCACACATATGCAGTATGCCACACAGGTGGGCTTCGCTCCCCATGTCTGCTTGAGAAGGGCAACAAGAATTATCCCACACACTCCCCTAAACCCTAAACCCTAAATCCACACTTTCTCTGAGATACTGGGCTGTCACAGGGGATCTCAGCACGTTTCAAGAAAATGCTCAGACCCCGCCGTACTGACCCTGCCACCTTGCAAGAAAGTCAAGGATATGCAATGGCTGTAGTCCCCCTTAAGTAGATAGAATATGGCTTTAAAAGTATATTATAATAAGATCCGCATATACCCCATATTCTATCTACTTAAGGGGACTATGGTTTGAAACATGTTGAACCTTTGCTAGTTTGGAGGGCGCTTCTTGCCCCTTTCCAAGTAAACGCCAGCCCTGATACACTTCATGTGATTCAAACCTGCTACTGCAGACTTTGGAGAACTGCGAAGAGGCCCACAGCCCACAACGAAGCCCAAAAGCCCACACCTCCTCACAGCTCTCTAGGCACTTTAGGAGGGACCCCTAATAGGGACCCTTAATCCTATTACCATACATAACCCTTATATAGCCATTATATAACCCCTATATCCCTAGGATGTCCCCATATTAATCCCCATAAGCTACAAGGGTCTATTAGGGGTCCCTCCAAAAGTCCTCAGAAGCTCTTTATCCACCGCCTAACACAGGGAGAAACTGATACCGTAAGTGACATACACTGAAGCTTCATTCAGCAGACTAGACCTCAAACCAGAAGACCTAAATACTGCGGCCCAAACCCTAGACTAAACCTACCGGAGTCTAAGGGGAAGTGGGGCAGCGAATATGGGTACATAGGGGTATATATGGGGATTAGATAGGCATTATTGTAGAGATCCACCCCACCCACTCTCTAAACCCTAAACCCCTAAACCCCTAAACCCCGGGATGAACTGAGGCAGTGTCCTCAAGTGGCTCCTGCGGCCTTCTTCAAAGGGAGTAGAATACTTAGGGTTTAGGGTTTAAAGGGTTTAGGGTTTAGGAGTTTAAGGATTTTTGGATTCCCTTTTTGGATTCTTCAAAAGCACCGCCCCTTGCCGTCATTATTGTTGCCAGTCATTATTTATTCGTATTGGCGTGCGCCAATATTGGGATTACATGTTAGTAGCTGCATTACCATTAGTCTCAGTCCCCATCCAGAGATGCAATGTTGTGAATACTTTACCGAAGTTCATAATCACAACCATGAGAATTCAACGCTTGGTTCCAGACTAGCTGTCCTGATACAGCCCATCAATTTCAGCCCCTAAACCCTAAACCCTAAACACCCCTGTAAAGTCTGGACTTCAAGCCTGGGCCTCGGGCCTCTTCTATTAATACAGGGACCTACATTAGTATCAATATAATTTCGATGTCTGGCTAAGATACCATACACTACAGATATAAGAGCAAGTCCAAATGACAGTATCGATGAATACTTAGGCCCCCATAATATACACCCACCCTCGACCCCTACATGAACCCAGTTTCCATTTGATTCCTCATGGTAATGAATTAGGCCCCCATGGTACCCCGGTTGTCCTGCGCTGGACAGAGGCGCGGCCGAGAAGTGGAGGCCATTGCTTGCACGCAACATGGCTGGGTTGGGGGCTTGGGACATCAAGTTTAAGGTCTGCAGCTGAGGCAGAAGATGTTTGGGGATCCACGTTCAGCTGGTTCGCAGCTGGCTGGAAGTTCAGCACCAAACCCAAAGACCTAAAGCCTAAACCCCTGAGTGGCCTTCAGGTGCGTCCTCTGTTCTGCAGGCTGACAGGGTAGGTGAGCTTAGCGTGTGCGGGTTTGAACATAGGTTGGTCCTCACCTTCCCCAAGAATATTCAGCCTCACAGTCTTCAACTGTCCTATGTCAAGACCTCAGTACGTCCTTCTGCAGCATTTCCTGTACTTGACAACCCCAGATATTTCCCCGCCTTAAAATCAGAAGCCTGGGCCATATCGACGGCAGCCGTGAAAGGCATTGACTCTTTCAGTGTCTAATTCAGCCCATGACACCATGCTTAGGGTTTAGGGTTTAGGGTTGTCTACTCAACACCATGGTGGTTCATCGACCGGTCTCAAAGTCAGCGGTTCCATTTAAACTTGCTTCAAAGCCTCTAGGTGTACAGCTTAGATTGCATTTTCAAACGTTTTAAGACAAGGCCTAGCAGGTTAACCCGAAAGCGCATCAAAATACCCAAACTTGACGAATCTGGGGCCCAAACCTCAAACCCTAAATCGTCACCAACGCCAACAGCATCTCTCAAGGTGGAATCCCAGTAGCAAAGCCAACCCTAAACCATGAACCCTAAACTTCTATCCCTTAAGCGTAAACTGTAACAAAACACACAAAGCCTTGCCTCTTCAAACTGCAGCTTACTTGGAGGGTCAGGGGGGACTTCGTAAGTAAGCTAATCAAGGGGACAACTGCAATTGCTTCATGGCTTATCTGGATTAGTTATAAGTCGGTATGGCCCTCAAAGTACCCACCCAGGGTTCCCACAAACACACACACACACACACACACACACGCAACAACAACTTTCGTGCTTGCAAGTTGCATCAGGATCACGGCAATCCATTCTGACCTCCTCCCTCCAACATACACATTTAGTGTTTAGGGTTTAGGACAGGGCCAGGAAAGATATGTGCGTCAATTTTTTTCACAGCTCTCAACATGAACTCTGAATTCACCAGTGCTCAGATAAGCTAGGCATTCATTTGAGCAACTCTTCCAGTCTGCACAGATGTGCGCATTCCAGACATGCAGTCCCCCTTATAGCCTTGCACACTATGATCCCTACTGTATCACTTCAAAAAAGGGGGCGCCCACTGTTTGAGGAACTCTGGTCAGGGATCCTTAGGGACATGCCATCGTACTCGAATGAGAGATCGCCATGATTCATATCTACTTGTAAAAAGCTGACGTAGAGGAGTGGACCCCTATAATGATGCCACATCAGCCCCATGTCGCCCCTATAGTTGCACCCGAAATTCGGTCCCCCACTCCCCCTCAAGCTTGAGGCAGTACTTGTTCAGACTCCCCTTCACTGTGTGAGGCCTCTGCTAGATAGGTTGAAAACGCATGTGATACATGTAACCCTAAACCTTAAACCCCCAAACCCTAAACCCTGAACCCCTGTACCCTTCTGCTTGCAGGCCCTGTCGGAACCTGATTACAACTGGGTTTAGGGCTTGGGCTTCTTGACAAGATTTAGGATTTAGGGCTTTTAGGGTCCTGGAAAAAATCTGGAAGGAGCCACACAGTTCGTGGCCAGCAAATGCCAACAAAAACTCAAGAACATTCCTAACATGAGCAATGATGCGGGTATTTCTCACAAGTTTGGTGTTCTCCTAATGGTCACTGGCCTAAACCTTAAACCCCAAGCCTTAAACCCTACATCCCTAAACCCTAAAGTCGCTTCCCAGGAAATATGTGAGTTATGATTCCAGGCCTTTCTTTGGGAGTACTTGCCTCTCCATGCCTTGGCCTACAGATGGTTTGGGATTCTGAGACTAGGGTTTAGGGTTTAGGGTTTAGGGCTTAGGGTTTAGGTACTTTGAATACTGGGATCCTTTGGGGTTTAGGGTTCACGGTCTCAGCTTTCTGATCATTCGCTCGCTTCTCCGTCCACATTGGCCTCCCGAGGTGCGATCTCTGAGCAGTGGTTTCTGCTGATACGCTCCCTAAACAAAGCTGGAACATGACTATCCCTCTACCTCAAGAAATATAGTCCCCCTTAAGTAGATAGAATATGGCTTTGGGTATATTAAAACAAGATCCCCATACACCCCCGTATTCTACCTACTTAAGGGGGACTGTAGACAGGGAACATCTCACTTCAATGTTCCAATCTTTTGGTCTTAATCCTGCACCCAGAACAAGGCCGTCAACTTCACAAAGTGCGTGTCTAAGATTGGGTCCCTTAGTTTAGGGCTTAGCGTTTAGGGTTATAGTTTGTGCTAGATCCTTTATGAAGAATTCTTTGCATCCGCAGACAGACCGCCAAGAAGAGGCCAGTGAATTCATACCACCCTCAATACCGAGAAATCGCTTGCTGGTGCTTGAAGAGGAGTTGTGGCTGAATGTAGGCAATGCCATAAGGGGAGTATATAGGCATTGCCCTAAACCCAGCCCTAGTTATGTAGAGGCTACCCCAAACCCTAGCCCCCAAATCTTAAGGCTTTGCCGAATAGTCAATAAGATCAAGGGTGCCTCCTGGAAACCTTGGCACTCCAAAGCTAAGCCAGCAAACCGAGGCTCCGGGTCCAGGGTTAAGAGTTTAGGGTGAGGGTCTAGCGTATAGCGTCCAGGGTTTTAGATTTTAGGATTGAAGGCTCAGGATTTTCCATTCCGGCAACAACAAGGAGCCTTAGGTTCCTACCTGGCTACGAGTACTGGGGGGGGGATATTATCTAAGAGCCTCCAAAATATCTACACTTGCTGGTATTCCGAAGGAAGCCTCTAAGCAACATACCATGAACCCCTTAATAAGATTCGCTGACACGTCAAAAAATCACTGCTCAGGGTTTCATTTACTTTGTCCGTGAGTCGGCGCCAGCACTTTGTCGAGGATTCACCCTAAGCCCTAAACCAAATTAATAGTTTCCATTTTCCATTATCCCAAAATAACCCCAATATAACCCTAATATTTTGCCCCAATGGGATCAGGAGCTGCTGCCACCCAAAACCTTGGCAGAAGTTTCTGGCGACCATGATGCTGCTAAGCAGGCTGAAGGGCTTCCGACTCATCAACATGATAGTTTGGGTACTGCCCCCACCCTAGGGTTTAGGGTTTAATCTGCATAAGAACTATATCATAGTTAAATATATATATATATATACCCGTTTATATTCCCCTAGTTTTGATAGTTACTGGGTGGGGGCGGCACCCAAATGATAGTGTACGATGTCTCTTTGACACGTGTTCCTCGCAAGCAGTGGCCACGGGGTCACGAGGCTTCATAACTACTTAGCTACTCTGAAAGGTTGTTTGCAAAAGGTTGTTTGGTCTCGGCGACCGCTAGCCCAGAAAGGTAAAATCGAGGTGTGTATGACCACCATGGTTCTACCGGGCTTCGTAATGCAAACTACTATATTGTAATAGGGTATATATAGGGGTTATACAGGGATAATGGGAAAGAAAATGGGAAAGAAAATGGAAACTACTCTATTATAATAGGTTATATGGAGAGAAAGCCGTGAAGAAGACCAGTGGCCAAGCTGACACAAATTCAGATTCCTACCTGGGCGGAATGTCTCGCAAGAAGTGCCAGGTTTGCTGCGAAAATTAAGGAAGCCATGTTCGTTACTATACAACCGTATCACGGCAACTTGCTCTAAGTTCCTTAACAGCAATCCAGATTCTTAGTCCAAAATAAGACAATAAGCCAACATAAGAGATCAACAGAGGACAGCCCTGCATCTTTTGGAAGCGTCTTGCCAGAAATCCCGCCACACTAGCCGGTTGCAGCTCCTTCCGCTACATTTGCAGTCCAACTCAGGTACCGTTGGCAGCATTGATCACCCAACATATGCTTCATTCTTCCCTGATGAGTGGGAGATTTACAATAAGTTGGCCTGTAAATTGCAAAAACAAATGGTAGTTTCCCAAAATAGGGGGACCCCACTACAGACCCCAATATAATATGATCCTTATTGTGGGGACTCCTAATAAGGTACCCCCAACATTGTGAAACGCCCATATGAACCCTAAACCGTAAACCCCAAAATGGCAAAGCATCACTCTAAACTGAAGCGAGTGTGACAGGTCAAGACGAGATCTACGAGCCCCGCGGCAGGCAGTAGAGCGGGGCCGTAGCTTCCTGGTTCTTTGTAGGAAATAAGGGAAGATAATCCCACAATACTCCCTAAATATTATCTATTCCCTTCTTCCCTACTAAGAACCAGTAACGTAGGGAAATCTAGGAGGCAACATAAGGATACGGGATAGCTTCAGGATTGCGCTGCTACGGATCCCAGAAATCTTGCGATCCCAGGGGCATAGTTGAGGTATACAGAGTGGTGCCAGATTCCATGCACCATAGCATAGAACATGTATTCAAGTCTCATAATGGAGTGGGTACTACAGGGGCCTAGATAATTACCAATATCATTTTGAGGTCCACTTGAGGTACCATAAGACCATAACCATACAACAAAATATGGAACCACAATATTGGCAATTATCCCTAAACCCTAAACCCTAAGGATTATGGAACCATAATACTGGTAATCATTTAGGCTCCAATGGGTATTCAGCCTCAAACTGCATTCTTCAGAGTGATCATGTGAGCTACTGTCTAAACTCCTAGTATCCCCCTTAATAAGCCCTATAGTAGTTCCCTATATAATTCCCTATATATCCCCCCTTTCAAGGAGTTTAGACTATGGCTCATGTGGCGGACACGGTGGTTGCATGGGGCATCGTAGCTCCAGCCTCAGCAAGCTGCAGCACGAGGCCTCGGCTGAAGTTGCTCAAAATCAGGCTTTGGGGGTTTGACGTTTAGGGATTTAGGGTTTAGGGTTTTAGGGGTTTTGGGTTTAGGGTTTAGGGATTTAGGGTTTGGGGTTTAGGGTTTGGGGTTGGGGTTTAGGGTTTAGGGTTTGGTGTGGTTCAGCAATCCTGGTATGTATGGACGTCGTACCCTATACGGGGTCTCAAAACGATCCCTACATATTCCGTGGTGGGAACCACCTGAAGCTGTTTTTTGTGAAAAATCCAGCTGGGATGGCTCAGATGGGGGCCCTAACCCAAATGAGATGATTATGACCTTATAGGAATGACCTAGTGACTTAAGGTAACAACAACTAAAAGAATGTGTTAAACCAACCCTGATAAGGGTTTGGGGTTTAGAGGGAAGGGACTTCACAAGAGATCAACAAACGTTTGATTGAGGGAAGCCTGGCTTGAGGCATTTGGGGTTTAGGGTCTAACTAGGGAGGTTTAGGATTCAGGGTTTAGGGTCTAGGGGTCAAGGAAGCCATGACAACCTGGAAACCCCCGATCCCAACCTTCAACTATGTTCATCTGGGCATGAGACAGGGGTTCTACAGGGTTATGGGGCTTTACAGGGCTCATGAGGTTTTATAGGGCTGTATAGGTCACATGGGGTATTTTCAGGAAACCCATGCTGGACCTACTTCTACAAGATCCCTCGCACCTGACCTCCCCGTAATTAGAAAAGGTTACGCGATTAAGGTTTTGGGTTTAGGCTTTAGGGCTTGGGGCTTAGGGCTTAGGGCCTAGGGCTTAGGGTTTAGGGCTTAGGGTTTAGGGCTTAGAGTTTAGGGTCTGTGAGGAGACAGGGTTCCTTCGAAGGGAGTATTTAAGGAGATATGGGAATATGTGACGATACATAGGGATACATGAGGGACTAGAAGAAGATGGAACCTACAACGTCTTCAAGGCTTAGGGCTGATAAAAGCACGCCCGCCCTCCCACCCCCTTAAAAATACATACGGCGCCTAATACGTAACGGTATTGTAATTAGGGGGCAGGTGGGGGTTCATAAGGGGAAGTGATCAACAACAACAAAGCGTTGAAAAACAAGCCTTTCATCCATCCTCAGAAATGCAGTACAAGTATGCACACATCCCAACCTGAAAACCCGTGCAACACCACAACAGCATCCAGAAAAGCAGCACCGAATCCTTTCACACAAATAAACCCTGAGAACCTATCCCCAGTCGGAAACTTTCAAAAAAGGTAACAGAAAAGATAGAGCGTAACATGGGGGGGAAGGAAGACAGAGACTGACTATAGAAAGAAAGACATATCGCAACACAAAACCTAAACCCTAAGACCTAAAAGCTTAGAGCCTGGCAGTCACATAGCGCTTTGGCCACGACATGATTGCTGCTCCGGACAACCACCTGAGCTTGCTATAGAATCCCATGACATGGGTTGAAAGGCAGGGATACTGGTCTAGGGCCGTTCGGGGCCTCTGGTTGGGGCATGCTTCAAATAGGGACAAATATATATATATATATGTGTGTGTGTGTATATATACACACATACTATATATATACATATTAGATATATATATGTATATGAATTTATTTGGGCCCATGGCCCTGCCAGCTGCCACATATTCGCCGGTTTCCAGGGCAGCCCTAAGTTCGGAAACGGAGTCCCCAGCATCAGCATCGCCGGCCGCACTGAGGATGTGCTGGCGGTACAGAATGTTGAATTCTGAAGCATGTGTGACTTCTTCCGCTCCTAGAATCCTAGCTGCAAATCATCTACAGACTCGAAGCTATAAGCCCACAACCCCTAATATCCTACACCGCAAACCCTAAACCCTAAAGCCCAAAAACCCTAAACTCTAAACCTTAAACCTTAAACCTAAGACAAGAACCCCTGACCCCTAAATAAAGCATCTGTGAGCTTAGTAGAACAAATCCCTGAAGAATCCTGAAGGAGGACCCCGATACTCTATATATAATCAGTCCCTGTATACCCTTAGGGTCCCTTGGGGCCCCTGATTTTGAACACCCATAATGCTCCCTATATAATCCCCTGCATAACCCCCCTTAAGGAGTGTAGACTACAGCTCATATATCCCGTATCATACCTCTCAATTTCCGCTGCCGAGCTACCCGGGCTTTTCCGGTGAACCGCCCACTCCCTACCTGTAGACTTCTTGGGGCCCAGGGTGTGGGCTTGAGGGTTCAAGGTTTGTGATATAGAGTTTATAGGGTTCAGGGTTTAGGGGTTAGGCTTTAGGGTTCAAGGTTTTCGGCTTATAGGCTTAAGGCTTGGGCTTGAGTGCACAGAGTTCAATGATTAGGGCTTCAGGCCGAGGCTTTCGGATTTAAGGTGGCTCAGGGTTCAGGGTTTAGGTCTCGGGATGCAGGACTTAGGTTCAGCGGTTTTGGTCCTGAAGCCAAACTCAAAATGAGCGGGTTGAGGGTCTGCGCATAGGTGAGCCTGGTGATGCCACAACGGCTTGCCAGGAGGTAGGACGGAATTACCCAGAATTCGTAACGAGATCTATGAAAACATGTGCGCATTAGGGCATAGTTGTGCTCGGATGAGAAAGACAAATTGAGTGGGATTTTATGAAGCCTCTGTGTCAGGATTGCAGGAATAATGATTATGTCGCACTTCTTCAGAGGAAACATGATAATAACAGCCACAATCCGAAACGTCTGAATCCCAGGCCCCTACACGCAATATACTATCCTTGTTGGGTCTCAAACTGCGCGCAGCTATGGAATATAAATGAGATTTGAGCACTTTGGCGCTAGGATGACAGGTCAGCAGTGAATGAAACAAACTAACGGGGAGTTGAGATCATTCTTGAAACCCTACACCCTACATCCCCCAAACTTAGCTCGTCCCACCCTACTCGCCGGATACAGATTTCTCATGGGCACCATGCGAAATGTCAGAGCTTCGGATTTTTCGATGAGTAGCCGAATGCTTCCAGAAGCCTTCGCGCACCGGCAGAAAGAAGCAGACCACGCTCTCTGAATTTGGAATCGTCCCTGCTGTGAAAATGGATTGCAGGAGGAAAGCTAGCAGTGTTGGAGGTTGCGGCCCCGAAAATAGACGCAAGCAGACAGCAGCCAGGTGAACTCAGGACCTGCAGAAACAGCACAAAGCTTTGGATACTGCCCCTACACAGCAACAGTCTAAAATAGAGTACTATTCAGGGCTGTATGGCTCATACGATACCACCTGTTACTGAGTGAGGCGCAATATCCGAATTAAGGCTCCCACGAAGGAACGGACAAATTTTGGAGACCTCAGCCCTTGACGATAATCACCAACATTGGCTTGAGGGCCGGCTGATGGCCAGGACGTTAAAACCTTCGTGCCATTCCCAGAAGCCATCCATGAAGGCCTTTTCTGTACCCCCGACATTTGGGGAGTTCCCGAAATTAGGGTCCCATTTTGGTGCCCCTAAATAGCAGGTGTCGTAATATAATCCATAACCAACGGTTTAGGGTTTAAAGTTTAGGATTGTACAGAACAGAAATTCAAACCAATCTTCAGTGCACAGCCTTGGTCCTGCGACCCCACAGAGATCATCACCTCCCTTAAGAATCAACCCCCATCTTCCTAGTCATAGATGTTCTCCCTAATCTAAGATGGTGCTATAGTGAACTATTCATTCTTAGGGCCCGAAATCCTCAAGAACAAAATAGATTCCATTTTTCAATTCCCCCATATATTCCGCCAGGACCACTTTGGAGGGGGAGCCTTAACTATCCTATGCCCTAAACTCTAACACTATCCTCAACCCTAAGCCCTGCCTCCTGAAACCTAACCCTAAATCCTGAACCCTAAATCCTAGACCCTACATCCCCCACTCTGCATCGTGGCCTCCACACGCATGAGAGACAGGCCTCAGTTGCCACACTCTGTGGCGTGTTAAACCCAAGAAGCTACCTTTTACTCAGGGGTTTGGGTACCGTTCAGGGTTTAAGGTTTAGGTGTAGGGTTAGGGGGCTTAATTTGGGTTTAGGGTGGCAAGATACTAAGAATAGGAGTAGTACGTAATTCCTACTGCGGTGCTACTACTAGCAGTGCTTGTACGTAGTGAAGAAGCAGAGATACTTGAAATAGTACTGGTAGTAAAAGTTTAACATCAGCAGTAGTAGAACAATTCAGAACAAGCAGTTGCCCTAAACCCTAAACCCTAAACCCTAAACCTTACACCCTACACCCTGAACCCTACACCCCAAACCTTAAACCCTTTTTCCCCACACTCTAAGCCTTCAACCTGAGTTTCTTAGACGCGGGAGCCTTGTAGCCACAAGAATGTTTTGGGGGAGTTGGGATCTCTGAGCCAAGCTTTAGACCACCATATTCTAGTATATTGTCATGTACTATAATAATATCTTTAAAGCACTATAATATAGCAAATTGTATGTACGTAGCTGAACTCATTCAACGTCCTACCGTACAGTTCGCGCGGGGTTCTACCGCTCCTCAGTGCCACAAGCCATTTCCCACAGCGACCAAGACGTTGTAATGTAGGAGAGGGGCCGTCGTCTTGATCAGGCGCTGAAAGCGGGTCGAAGCCTGATGCACCCAAGAAAACGCGTTAAATATCAAGGGGAATGTACATAAGGCTTATGTAGGGCTTGTATGGGGAGGGGCTACTTATGTATAGCTCATCTGTGTGAAGCTACCCATCTGAAATTTCCTTAGAACGCAGGGGCCTCGGTAACTAGAGAAGGCACCTAGCTTGGAGGCTATACAAACCACTAACTGGGTTAGACTGTCACCCAATGATAGTGATATGTTACAAGTATGTGGGGAGCATACAAGAATTAGCATTGTCCCTTGTGGCCAATATTAGTGGCTGGGGCCTAATCTAAGAAATACACCGATTTCTTTCTATCTAGACCCTCTTACTACCCTCTGTTCTGGCCTCAAAATACCCACAATTCGGGGCCATGGAACCCCAATTAGCGGTACTAGGAGGGTCCTGGTATATAAACCCTAAACCCCTCTATGACCCTATAGAAGCTCTCAATTGCCTACAGAACCCCTGCGCAACCCCTACATATCCCCAAGTAGGGAGGGGTTTGGGGTTTAGGGTTTGGGGTTTAGGGTTTAGGGTTCTGGGAGGGCCCCAGTCCTGTTTTCAAGGTGCAGCTCATTTGTCATCTATGGTTTAGGGATTGGGTTTAGGGCTTAGGATCCAGGATTTATGGTTTAGGGGTTGGGGTTTAGGGTTTAGGATTTATGGTTTAGGGATTGGGGTTTAGGGCTGAGGGCTTAGGATTTATGGTTTAGGGATTGGGGTTTAAGGTTTAGGGTGTCATGAACAATCAGTCATGGCTTCATGTCCCCTATTGGGCTTTGGTATAAAACGTGGGGTGATATCCATTAGCAAATCTTATTGGGCTGTGGTGTACTGCTTAGCATCGAAGGCTACATTCAACGATGACCTCGTCAAAGCCCTAACTGAGTTCCTGTTAAGGAACTTAAATCAAGTTACCATAATATGGGTATAAATTAAATCATCGGGCATCCTAATTATTCAACCTAGTATTACCCCAATGGAACCCCAATATAATCCTAATATAAACCTAGTATAACCCTAATATTACCCCAATGGAACCCTAAACCCTAAACCCTAATCACTGATCTAAGTTAAGTTCCTTAACAGCAACCCAGCTGACCTAAACCAAGCCCTGCAGACGCCCGCCTCTTGCATCCTTGCGCGCGGCGACGGCTGTGTCCGCTAAGGTTGCCACCTGGGAGGTCACGACTTTAGGGTCCTACAGTAGAGTAGTGTTTTTCTGGTGGTTAAACCTAGTAAGATAATATTCCGTATATAAAATACTATACCCCAAAAGGAGGATAGGATCTTACTCTATAAGGGTACCATAGTATCCCCAAATAAAATGCTACTCAGTAGGGCTTTGTTGGCTCACAAACTCCAGAGGTGGGGGGTGGGGCGAGTCGAGTTCAGTGCAAGTTCGGTTGCGTAAAATGAGGAGAGGGGGGAGTTCGAGTTAAATTCAAGTTCAGTTGGAGCTTTACGTCGATCGCGTCCTCGGTGGGTGGAGGGGGAGTTCGAGTTCAGCTCAAGTTCGGTTTCATTTGGTCCCACATGTCCAGCTCACTCGATTTTGGGGTTGGGGGGGAGTTTGAGTTCGAGCGGCATGCTATCATGTCGTTTTTGGGTGGGCGGGAGTTCAGTACGAGTTCGAGTCGAATACAGCATGGGGGTTTCGGGTGGGGGGAGTTCGAGTTCATTACAAGTCGAGTGGAAGCATCTTGCGATTTTTGGGTCGGGGGGGGGGGGTTGAGTTCAGTTCGACTCAAATCTGGTACGTGATGGAGGGTTTGGCATCTTCAGCTTTTGGGTCTAAGGGTTAGGGCACAATTGACATGACTTCGAAGGAATGGCAACAAACGAGCCAACCCGTCCTGGAAGTTTTCGTGGGAATGGGCTTCTTGGGGCAGTGCTAATTACTGGAACCCACCCACAAACAATCTGAGTTGTTATAGAGTCTCTGGTTTAGGGTTAAGGTTTATTGAATGAGTTTAGGGTTCAAGGTTTAAGCTTTTCTTGGTTTGTACCTGGACTCGCTGGACATCTTGATACAAAGCCTGTGTGGCATGATATGCCAACAGTTGAGTCGGGTCCTGACAAAGCGCTGGATTCGAGGGCTCTTAGGAGAGACCCCTAGATTTATAGTTCCCCTTAAGTAGATAGAGTATGGCTTTGGGTATATTTTAATAAGATCCCCATATACCCCATAGGCTATCTACTTACACGGGACTACAACCCTTAATCCCATTACCTTATACAAGCGTTATGTAGATTTTGTTTATCCCCTATTTATCCAAGTAGTCCGCTTTTATCCCCTGCAACCCACAGGGTTCCGACTAAGGGTCCCTGCTGAAACCCTGAGATGGGTTCACCTTCCACGACATCCGCGACATGGGTGGCTATCCTATTTCACTCTTCCTATTGATCATTCAAGAACAAGGAATCCCCGTGAGAAGGATGTCATACATAAATTCATATATACAGATGCACATACCTATACCTATGCATATACACATACATACACCTATACACATTGCCCAAACAGAAGCCCACAGTTGAAAGATACACACGCACACAATGTAATTGGCAAAACCCTTTGCAAGATGAAAGACTGCAGTCGTTACTACGAGGACCCCCAAAACGAGACCCCAAGGTATTTGAGAACGCCTGCATAGCCTTGAGGCGCTGAACCCTGCTTCGACCCAAAGCCACGCCCGCCAGAATCGTACTTCTACTAGCTTTAGCCGCAAAATAGCAGGAACATCGAAATCACATGTTCAGAAAAGCATAGAAGAGATCACAAGTTCAGGCTTCGAGCAGTCACAATGAGATGTAGTAGTTCCTAAACGTAGGCGGGCCCCAATACACACGCCAAAATACTATAGGAACCCCTGACAAGAGCCACTGGATTTATAGAAATCAAAAGCCCTATGGCCCACTAGATACTCCCAGCTTCTCCCTTTTCTTTTCCAGTATTAGGGTTTATGGAAACCCCTATTCAGATCTTTGGAGCAGTAAGGGTGCGGCCATCACGAAATTGTCAGCGTTGCTGTCGATGCCGTGGTGCCTCTGCAGTTCAAAATGTTCCTACAACCTTCGCGGATCCTCTAGAGCAAACCCACAAAACACCCAGCCCCTGTAGCCCCTCTAATCTGTTCATAAAACCTTCTGGACCCATTCGGTACCTGGAGAACCCAATGAGGACTCCGAAGGTACGCACAGAGAAGCATTGCAAGGGCATGGTGCGACAGCATTTCAAGGGCATGGTGCGACGGCCACACGCCAACTGATACATGGTAGTTTCCCTAAATAGCGTAACCCCCATATGGACCCCGAAACACTCTAATCCTTGTTACTGGGACCCCCAAACAGGTATCCCCAAATTTTGGGAATCCATGCACAGTTGTCATCTAAGGGCTTCACGGCACAGTCTGGTTTTGGAAGAAGAGAAGGATGAGGCAAAGGAGAAGAAGGACGCTGTGATTGGAGTTTTTCTGGTCGTCTATGACCCACAGCTGGCAAAGCTTTTTCTAGCAAAGCAGGGTCTGCAACAGGATCACCACCACCACCGCTGCTATCAGCCACCGCTACAGCTCCGCATCCCCACCCCAAGGCGTTTTCAGCGAGCAAGAAAGACATCAGGCCTCCCTGTTGAACAAATGGAACTTGCATGCCGAATTTCGCGGGCCATTCTCCAAAAAAGGGTTCTTTTGCCACAGATATGTCTATCACAAAGCTAACCCCAACTTTCTCCAAAACTTGCGTGGATTCACAAGCAAGTGGCGATTCCTTCTAATTAGTGTCTGCGATGCGCCAAGCAGCAATCGAAAGGCGCCGCCAAAGACGATGCACCTGCTCTGAGGACCGTACCCTCTGCCAAACGTACATTGAACCCCAGATAAAAGCTGTAAACCCTACACCACACATGTCCTATCCCACCGTATGGGGTTCAATGCTAGTTTGGGGGAGGGTAGCCACACATCGGCGTACAGGCGGTCTTGAATCTGATGTTAACCCTCCACGGCTTCCTCTCTTAGCAGGCTACCTATGAACTAGGTAAGTAAATTTCGGGTGGACCCCCCACCCTGCAATAGTGGTATAATAGCAAAACAAAAGGACCCTGATACAATCACCTTTATCCATTATAGTCACTACTACTAGGTGGGGGGTCCACCTAAGCTATAGCTGTTATCATTCCGGCCCTGCCAAAATTTATGCCTCGAGTTCCAAGGCGGGTTTCAGAAGTCTTTGTGACTTGGAAGGTTTATCTCTGGTCCAAGCTACCCCAAATGCTAAGTATTACCGACCCTCTAGGCCATTTAGGGCTCTGTCCTGGGGTTCCAAGTCTACGAAGTATGCCGACGTTGCGCCCGACAGTAATTCTTTAGGAGGACCCCCCACCCTGTAATAGTGGTATAAGAGGAATATAAGAGGAGCCTAATATATTCATATACATATTCCTTATTATCCCTTATAGTCGGGGGTCCACCTAAGTAATTCTACATACATGACCTACCTTGGGGGCAAAGGATTCCGAAGTTTTTGTTCCAGGAAAGAGACCGACAAAGCTTCAAGTTTCTATGAGTCCCCCTAAGCCCTATGAACCATACGAAGCCCGAAATCCCGTTCTGTCAACTTTATATAACCTAAACACTAAAGCCTATGAACTCTATAAACCCGAAACCCATACAACGACTTAGGTCTAGGTCCTTTCCTCTGGCCTTTGGTTAGCTGGGAATAAAAGTATGGATCCTTGTCACGTCCTTATATATACATAACCCATTGTAGTAGTTTTCGTTTTTCATTTCCATTCCTTCACAATCCCATCCTAAATCCTTAGTCCTGTATTTTGCATTGTCTTTTCTATTTCTTCATTCCCAGTTAACCGAAGGCCAGTCCTCTGGCAAGGAAAGGCCCGCCTACAGTAAGAATCCCTTTATTCGCCCTCTCCTCCTTGATTTCGGGGGTGCAGGGTTTTCAGGGTTTGGGGTTCGGGGCTTATATGGTTTAGGGCAAAGGGGTCAGGGCTTATAGGGTTGAGGGTTTCAGTTTAACTGGTTTAGGATTTAGAGCATTTAAGTGTAGGAGACTGCTTCTTACCTAAGCCTCAGTAGTAGATCTACATGACAGAACTGAAATAATTCGATTTCCGCTTGTAAGATTGTTTGTTTCGGGTTGCAAGGCTGGTCCTTCACCTGGATGGATTGACGGTTCTTTCCGCAAGGTTAGATGGGGGTTTCCCAAAATTATGGGTACCGTTTTGGAGTCCCTGTAATAAGGACTAGAGTATTTTGGGGTCTATATTGGGGTCCCCTTATCTAGGGAAACTACCAGATCCCAAGCAAGCTGCACAAGTTTTCAGGGAACTGTCAAAACTTTACATCTCATTTCGCTAGTAAGAAATCTACCACCAAAAGGGTTCAAGACAACCTTACGAGGGCTTATTTGCCGAATCCACATCCACGCACGCAGGCGCTGTCTCTCTCTCTCTCTCTCTATCCCTCTCCTTCCCCTAAACATCCCTAAACCCTAAGCCCCTAGAGCAGTTTTACGGCAGAATGCTATGCTTCTCCGGCAACTTCTGGCGTACTGGCATTTTTCCTATTTGCCGGGTAGGGGAGATGATAAGTTCTGGTGCTGGCTCTTTGGGCCAAAGCCTTTGGGTCCTGGCCTTTCTTGCTGCGATGGCATCCTTAAAAGGGTTCCCAGGATTCACGTGGCCACCCTCAACCCTAAATACTAGTTTCCGTTTTCTTCTCCATTATCCCAATATTACCCTACAATCCCCAGTACCACTTGCTGCTAGGATGCAAACGTAGTAGCTTCCAGAGTCTAAGTCATCATTGTCTGGCATCTTGATCTCTACTGCCGACTCAGAGACAGCAAGGAGGCTACTCTACACGAATCCTGACACCTATTAAACCCTAAACCCTAAACCCAATGTAGGTAAACGAATAATCCCCAAAATTCTTAAAAACAGTCCAAAAGGCCCTTAGTTTACATACTTTAGGGGTCCAGGGAGCTCTGATGCCTGGAGCCCTGTCTCCCCCTAAGCCCTAATAAACCCCTAAACCCTAAAGCCCTAAACCCCAAACCTTAAACTCCCAAACCTTAAATCCTAAACCCTTTTGGGGCTCTCCTCTCACTGTCCTGGTCTCAGGGCCATGCCGCCGCTGTCAGCTTTCAACCTCAAGGCGTGGAAGCTGCCTTCCAACGCCTACAGAAAGGCCGGGTTGGATTCAGTCGGGTTTCGGGTTCAGGATTTGGGGTTTAGGGGTTCGGATTTCGGGTTTAGGGTTTAGGCCAACATAGGGAGCTTACCGTGGAAGAAGGAATTCCTGTGCCATCTTGGTAGTATTCCCCGCACCCTACGACTTGCGCTCACGGGGCCCCAAGTGGCGCAAGATGTTTCTACATCCACCATGGGGATGTATTGGATGAAACGAAGCTCCCGCCAATCCTTTCAAAAAGTACCTGTGGTTCATGCAGGGTTCATCTCACAAGCAACTCCGCCTTTTCTTCGTCCTGCCATGTCTCCTCTGCGTTGCCCTCTTATGTTTGCCAGGGTTGACGGGGTGCACTTGAGGTTGCAGTGGGTCATGGGCGCTTCTTGGCAGTAACCCGCCACAACCCACTCTTTTGGTAGATATTCCTAGTACTGTGCCACCACCATATCAATCACTCTGTCTTGAATATGCAGTTGTTATTGTATTTGTTTGTACATATAGGAAGGCACCCCTCTTGTGTTTATTCGCTGTCATGCTAGGCAACTGCGTCCTTCAAAAGTTCTTCCTTAGTCCAGTGGTTCGCTCCTTGATCCAATGGTTTTCCCCTGTGGGCTGGATGAAGCCATATGTCTGTTCCATCTTGAGGAAGGTACTGCATTAACGGATTTCAGTATGAACTGGATTAACCCAGCAACCCCTTGATCCAATAGTTTTCCCCGTGTGGACTGGAGCAATCCATTCATCCGTTGCATAGGTGCAAAAGCATTGGATGCGAATCGGCGATTTCGATTTGCACTGTAAGTTTAGCACGCTTACTCATTCTCAACGTTGGACAGGAAATACTCCAAGGCACAGAATGAGAAGAGCAATTGCTCACCCACACGCGCAAGCATGGGAGTAGCTTGGTTTATGCAGACCTCGGGCCATGATTCATGCAGCTTTCTGCTTGTAGGGAATGAAGGAATATATTCATTATTGTTATTGTAGGGGTATATATCGGGATTTATTCAGGGATGATGGAAAATGAGATGGAAGCCACTATTGCGGAACAGATGGTTTTATTGATGTTTCTGTACTGGGTAGCTACTCTAGGGGTCCATTCACAGACATGGAAACTCATGTCTATTGCTGGGGACAATACGGGTCCATTCCTCCAGTTCCCAAAGCATGAAAGCGCAATGAAGAAGTTGTCCAAGTCAAGGTAGAAGGGAGGGGTTGGCCTCAGCCTGCCTGTTTTTTCGGGTTAAGTCCTTGTTTGGCTGTTTCACACGTCCTCTGCCCAGGGCAGGATGCGGAAGGAGGTGTCCTCAGACTCGTCGCCTTCCGAACCAGCCCGCCCTGCCGAAGCAGCTACCCCTTCCAAGCCCTCAACTCCCCCGACAGCCAAGGCCCCAAGCAAGCCAGCCTTCACGGCAGCACCAAAGAGAATGGCAGAGCCAAAGCTGAGGGCGCCTCGCCCAAATACCCCTCGCCCAGCCAATCCCACTGCCAAAGCTGGCAAGCGGCCCGGCAGCTCGTCCGTGGCGCCACCCAGGGCACGGACAGACGATCTCCCACAACAGACCAAGAAGGTGCAGGCGGCCATGCGTGACTTGTGTGTACAGCTGCAAAGTTTGAGGCAGGGGTTCCGGCTTACCCAGCCTGCACCTGCTATGGCTCCACCAGTTATGCCCGCACCCGTAACGGCTGCGGCCTTGCCAGCGGAGCCCGTGACCATCAAGGCGCGCTGCTGCGGTTGATCCAAGTTTGCATGCCATGTCTCATCACTCTGTGTGTGTTCAGTCTGGCATTCTAGCTAGCAAGCATCATTTAAAGCAAGCACCAGTTTTCCCACCTACGGCAAGCCCATCCGCAGGACAGCGATGACGAAGGTGAAAGCGACCTCGAAACCGACCTTATGGCAGTGGCTTATCCTTCGGCTTAGCCTTTCGGCCTGAGTGGTATGGCGCTATAATTTGGGGGGGTTTCCCAAAATTAGGGGTATCTAGGAATAAGGTAGAATATCCTGGAGGTAGTGTAGGTTCTCTGGTGTTCGTGGTGCGGTGTAGCGGTGTCGGTGCTGTGGTGTATGATGGGCGGTGTAGGTGCTGTGGTGTAAGCAAGGCAAGCGTTTTTGACGAAGAGCCCTTCGCGATGCTTTCGGGAAAACAAAAGAATCATTCTAATGATTCCGAACCCTTATACTAATCCTCCTGTCGCCCTGAACCCGAAGTCGCCGGGAAAAAAGACATGGTAAAACGCAGCAGCCTCAAACCCCTAAACCCTGAACCCTAAACCCTAAAATAACCTGAACCCTAAACCCTGCACCCTAAACCCAAAACCCCTAAACCGCAACCCCTGAGCCCTAAACCCTAAACCACTTCAGCCAAGATTTAGGCTTGGAATCTGCTTGCTGTGCTCTCGCCATGCTCGCCGCCGCCTTCGCGGAGGTCTAGATGATAAGGGTTTAGGGTCCTAGGGTTTAGGGTTTAGGGAGGGGGTGTGGTCCATACTGAGTTTTGCATTCCTTTCACCAGCTTCTTCATTGGGGGGGCATACGGAGCGGAGCTCGTGTGCTTGCTGAGCACCGCGCGGGCCTCAGGTCAAAACAGTGAGGCGGTGTCCCAAAAGTATGGGTACCTTTTGGCGGATCTTTATCATGAGGAGGATAGTATTTGGGGGTCTAAATTGGGTGTCGCTATTTTTGCAAGCTACCATCAGGATTTGGGGTTCAGGTTGGGTTTTAGGTTTGGATGGTTTAGGGTGTAGGCTTAGGCGAGGTTTTGGTTCAAGGGTTTTTAATTAAGGTTGGTTATATACTACGAACTCCGTACCCAGCTACTGCTCAGGCCCTATGTTTGAGAGTCATAGGGTTCAGGCTCATAGGCTTAGGGACATACATGCTCCAGGATTTGGGATTAGGGGTTTAGGGTTTAGGGCCAAAATTCATGTCTGAAATTTAGGGGGCCATTCCGGGATTCGTTACAAAAGGACCATGGCATTTTGGGAATGTAAGGGAAAACCGGAATTTGAGGAACTGCCTGTTCCTTGGCATAGCATGTGAGCCAACATTTGGAGGTGAGGAGTGGTCAAGATTATGGCCAGCTTTTGGTTACGTACCGTAAATCTTTTGGGCCGCAAAAAAAGTGGCCCGCTCAAAAGGGGCCGCAATTTCTACAAAATTCCATGTGGGGCTCCAAGTAGAATGTCAAGTTTCCACACGTCACTAAGCCCTAAACCTTAACCCGAAACCCTAAGACAGTCTAGGCAAACTCGCACATGGGGTTCCAATGGCGGGGAGGAGCTGTGGGAGCTTATTGTGATTCAGTGTTTAAGAGGCCTATTGAACACACATATACTTATACATATATATATATGCACATACAGATAGACATGCACATAATGCAAGGGGTCCTCAAGATTACGGGTTCTTCGGAAAGCTGTGCGTATTGCTCAGGCGAAAATGTGGATGAGGAAATGCAGGAAGATCTAAAGCTTGGTGATGAGAGGTTCTTACAATCTAGGGTTTGCTTTATTCGCGCTCTGGGGGAAAAAGATAGTTACCATTATTCGGGAGCGGGCTTATCTTGGGCTCCCTATACGGGTCTATACTGGGGTCCTCCGCTTTTGGGAAACTACCACTTCTAGCCTGAAGCCAAGGATGTCCATGTCACATTTTGCATGTCCCGCGGTGGCAATATGTTTTCCGTATTATTTTTCCGGTGTTGTTTGTATTTGCTTTCCGGTTCCCCTTGCTTTAGCTGAGCAAGAACGAGCGTTAGGATGGCAAGAAGTCAGCAAGCAAGCAAGCAAGCAAGCAAGCAAGCAAGGTAGCCGCGCGCAAGCCAGCGAGCAAGCAAGCAAGCAAAAAAAAGAGAGAGCGCAACCAAGCAAGCAACCAAGCAAGCCATCAAGCAAGCAAGCAAACAAGCAAACAGTTAAGCAGGCAAGCAAGCAAGCAAGCAAGCTCGGAATAGGAGAGAAGAGCAACATTTTCATGTTTTTCATCATCTCTCATCATGTTTCATGAGTTTTCATTTGCCTTGATTTTTCACCAAATTTCATGATTGTTCTATTGATTTTCCCATTTTTCATGATTTTCATCAGATTTCATGATTGTTGATGATGTTTCATCAATGTTTTCATGGTTTATCAGTATTTTCATGATTTGTCATCATTTGCATGATTTTCCATATTGTTTCATGATTTTCAGCATCTCCCAAATCAATTTTCATGATTCTTCATGGTTTTTCGCCATGTTCAATGATTCAGACTTTTTCATGATTTCATAATTTTCATGATTGTTCATCATGTTTCATGATTTTCTCATGTTTCATGAGTTTCATTGTTTTTGCCTGATTTTTCGTTGTTCTTAACTATTACTAATATTACTCTATCTAATAGCAGGAAGAGGAAGAGGAAAAAATACAAAACAAAGCGGAAATAAAACACGGAAGAAAACCTGAGACCATGTCCCGGTGTCATCTGCTTTACCTTCCCCACTAAACCCTCAACCCTAAACCCAAATAACCCTAAACCCTAATAACCCTAAACCCTAAACCCTAAACCTTATGATTCCAGTCCTCCGTACAGCACACTTGTAGGAGTCGCCTGCAGATCGCCAGTGCTGGACTTTACCTTCCCGCCCTGTCGCCCTGAACACAGAAAATGCTGGGTTGCTGTTAAGGAACTTGAATTAAGAGATTATCCCCCTATAATGGAGAATCAAATGGAAAAGAAAATGGAAAATGAAATGGAAACTGGGGGAAGATAGGGATTTAAGGAAGTTAAATTAAGTTACTATATTGGGGAAACCCTATTAATTACTATATATACCCATTATGGTAACTAAATTTAATTCCTTAACAGCAACCCAGAATGGGGCAGTGCCATTGCTCCCAGAGGGTCCAAGTACCCAATGATTAGGTCCCTTTAAAGGGGATATATGGGGGTATGTAGGGAATATATAGGGGTATATAGGGTTTAGGGTCCAAGTACCCAATGATTAGGTACTGGGCTTTTGGGTAATAGCATTTATAGTACAGGTATGATTATTAGGTACTTGGACCCTTAGGAGCTGTTCATGTCTTCTGCACGAGAATCCCAGAAATCACACAAGCCCAAACTAACGAACAGTCGGGAGCATACAGCACATCGGCCACGAACCAGGCCCAAAAGGGAATGTCATCTTCTTGGATCTTTTGTCATTCTCTATATAACCCCAAGATAACCCCTATATAACCCCTATAAAACCCCAATGCAACCCCTATATAACCCCAATATAACCCCTATATAACGCCTATAAAACCCCAATGCAACCCCATATAACCCCAATACTAAGCCTAAACCGTCACCAAGTCAAGGCCTGAATTCCTATGATACATTGGCAACTGCAGTGCTTCGAGCTATGCTTAGTACAGGCGCCCAAATAATTACCACTACTGTGGTTCTAGATTCCTTGTATAAATATAGCATAGGGCACCTCAAATAGACCTCAAAAGCATATTGACACTTATGCAGGCCTCTGTACTACCTATTCTCATTCAAGCGGGGCTTGTCAGCTTTGCCAAAATATTAAGGACCCAACGCTCTGAACCCTGGACCTCTCACTCGTGAGCTAATGTACACCCTATGGCAGGTACCAAGAAGCTCTAGTGTACTATTTGTGGTTTGAGGGGGAAATAGTAAGTAGGTAGATGATGGAGGTCAAGGGGTTATTAACCTTTGGCTATCTCTAGCTTATAGGGTTTCAAACATGCTTCCAAACCTCTGATACTCCGAATATCGTTTGGCTTTATTATGAAGAGCCCCGCTCCGACGATGACATTTGAAAACAAGAGCAATCCAGATCCAATTTTGAGGGTCCGGGTACTTTTTCCTGACCCCTAGCCTGAGACGCGACTACCACACCCTGGACCCTAAACCTGAAGCCCTAGACCTCCGACTTGAGAGGCCCACCAGGTGGATTGTTGAGTACCATTAGGTACCAAACATGGGCATCACTATTATTGCCGATTGTTCAGGCTTCTACATGAGCATGGTGCTTAGCACTCTGAATCGTAAAGTGCAAAGATATGAGCTATAGTCTGAACTCCTAGCACCCTCCTTAATGAGCCCTATACTAGTCCCCTATATAATCCCCTATGCAACCCCTTGAGGGAGTTTAGAGCCCCTCTGAGGAGTCCAGACTATAGCTCATATACCCTAAGCCCTATACCCTAAACTGTGAACTGTAACCCTAAACCCCTAAACCCCAAGGGTTAAGAAGGCGTACACCTGGATCTTCCTTGTCCCTCCCCCCCCCGGATATCTTGGGGATGGCAGCAGGGTTTAGGGATTTGGGATTTTGGGTTGAGGGTTTAGGGTTTAGGAATTTGGGCATTTAGGGTTTAGCGGGGTTTAGGGAGTTAGGAATTTGGGGATTTAGGGTTTAGCGCGGTTTAGGGACTTAGGGATTTGGGGATTTATAAGGGTTTGGGGTGTAGGGTTTAGGGATTTGGGGATGTAGGGCTGAGCACATGGGAGACAGAGAGGTTACGGGTTAAATGATTTAGGGATTTAGCGTTTAGGGTTTAGGGTTTAGAGATGGTATTTCTAAAGTGGGTACAGAATAGTCTGGCCCAGTAGTAGTGGCAAAGTGGGAATACATAGGCGCCCTGATGGAATTTCCGTTGTGCATGGTTATTATTTGTAGGTGTGGGCCCAACCCAAAACCCTAAAAATCTTGGGCTCAGGGGTCAGAAGATTTACCTTCCACTGCTTTGCTTGGTAGTTTCCCAAAATAAGAGGACCCTAATATAAACCCAGAAATGCTATAATCCTTATCGTAGGAACCCGCAAAATAAGGGGACCCTAATATAAACCCAGAAATGCTATAATCCTTATCATAGGAACCCCCAAAACAAGGGGACCCTAATATAGACCCAGAAACGCGATAATCCTTATCATAGGAACGCCCAAAATAAGGAGACCCTAATATAGACCCAGAATCCATTTTATAGGAACCCCCAGAAGGTTAATTTTTGGAAGTCTTCACCTCTGCTGAGGCAACCATGAGGCCGTCCGGGAGAGTCTAAAGATTAATTTCATATGTCCCTCGGGTTGCTAGGGGCCCTAAACCCTCAAGGCTCTAGGGTTTAGGGTTTAGGGTTTATAGGGTCTAGGGTTGATAGGGTTTAGGGTCTAGGGTTTTTAAGGTTTAGGGTTTAGGGTTTCCGAAGCCTCCGTCCCCCTACAAAGCATCCCAAGATGTTCCTGCTTTTGGCCTCCTAGACCTCCTGAAGAAACCATGATACAAGCCCTGAGCCTCCAGAATGAGGAGTATGTCCCCCAGTATTTGGATACTTGGGGGGTCTAGACCCTGTGGATACCAATCTAACTTCAGACCCTTCGGCCCCCATTTGTTGGATGTAAATCCCGGTGCTAAGGGGTCTCTAAACCTTTTTCAGGGGGTTATATAGGTGTTTATTTATGTGAGTGTAGACTCTAGCTCAACTCGTGTTTCAAGGATCTATTGAGTTTAGGAAGAGGTCTCGAATGGGGCTGTAGGGATTAATTCAGACTAGGCAGAGGTCCCAAATAGGGCTTCATTGAAAATCCTCGACCCCTATAGCAACCCCCCTGCCCCCACGAAGACAGAAATTCCCTCCAACAAAGAATGGCATCACATAGAGGATGTTTGTTATTCGGGGGTTGGGGGTTTTTGACTGGGGAAGGGTTAGTTAAAGTTTGTGGACTATGGTTTAAGCCCTTTTTCATCAAGGAGCTCTATGCTATCACACAGCAAACTTGCACTGCAGTTCGACAGCTACAACTGCTAGCACTGAGCCATTCAGGCCTTCTAACTGCCAAAGAGCGTCAAATACCCTGAGTAGTGTAGACCATTTACAAGAGGGTACAAATACCAACAGGTACCCAACCGTTCTTATTGGGTACATCGGTTGCTCTAGGTAGGGTTGAAAGTTCAGGGAGTTCAGGTTTATAGGGTCTAGAGTTTAGAGCCTAAGGCACACAGGTTCAGGGCCCATTGCCTAGTAGTTGCGGATGGGACCTGTAGCTTGAAAAGCCTCTGACGCCCGAAGCAGGTGCGGCCCTTGAGGCCAGAATCCCACCCTAAGCTCTGAACCCAAACATCAAGCTCCAAGCCGTAAACTTTTCAAGCCCAACAGACTACGGTTTGGCGTTTAGGCAACATACACCCAAACACCTAAACTCCCAAGGCCGCCCCACACCTAACCCCCACCCGCACCTCCTCAAGCGGCATGCGAAGCCTTCATGGAAGCTATGGGCCGAGTCTCTTGGGCCGAGTTTTTCTGGCCAAGCCGCGGTGCCGGGATGCTGATGGAGGCCGGTCTCCCAATGCAAGGAAGAGGGCCTCCAATGGCTTAAGATATAGTGCCACAGGGGCCTGAATAAGGGATATACTGAGACTTGCGCCGAAACGCGACGGGTTTAGGGTAAAAATGAGACGAGTGTGAAATGGATAGTGTTGGAGCCTGATTAGTGCGCCCTCCCCCCCCCAAAAAAAACAGAAAGGGGGAGCCTCTATAATTAAAAGTCCTCAAAACAAATATGGGGTCTGGGGGATCCTATGGCTCCTATTAAATCTATTGAATCCATAAGGACTTGCTCAGCTTTTCTCTCAGTCTTTCTCTAACTTTCAAAAGAGTAGGAAGGGCACGGTCCTCGGCCTTTACGTTAAAAGGCCAGGTCTTGGAAACCTATTAAAAGCAAATACAATCTAACTAAACTCATAGAACATTTCTTTAGGATCACTTTAAAAAAATTGATCGAAATCTTCCCTAGATTTCCGGCAGACAAAATTACGGTATTTGGACCCCCTCCTTCCAATCGAATAAGGGGTCCCGCATAGTTTTCAACAAGCTTTACTTTATGGGGACCCCGGCACTAATCAGGATTCAACATTACTGGGCTTATATTGGGTCCTTTGGGGCGGTGATCTAGCAGCCTGAACAGTTGCCAAGATTATAGTCCCAGGCTCTTTACATAACTACGGTAATTACAGGGGTAGGATTGGGTTTAGGGTTTAGGGTACCTCACATGGTCCTCAAATTATATTGGTAGCAGCTCAGGCCCCTGTATCACGTGTACGTGAAAAATGGGTACAATGGCCTCAGGTCTCGGGTTGCGGGGATTTGCGCATTGTGGCTTGGGTTAGTGCTTATAGGGTTCAGGGTGTCTGGGGTTTACAAGGCCCTAAACCCAAAGCGCAAGCTTACGTTTAAAGGTTTGGGGCTTCTGGCTTAGAGGTTTTTAAGCTGGTTCTGGTCTCCTTTCAGAAGTCTGCTGCAAGCCTTCTCCCTTAACCCCAACATGGGCCGAGCAGCGCATGCTCGTGCGCCATTCCAAACTTACTCGGTTTCTGGGTTTAGGGCTTAGGACATCCTACTTGTAGGTCAGGCTTGGGAAGGGCATTACTATTGAGCACTTAGGGTACGCTGCCATTGAGCCCAACAATAGTTCATAGAGGGTATCGAACAACACTCTAGCAAACACCTATGTATTTATATGCTGCAGTTAAATCATGCGGCCCGAGTATGTACTTTGTCGTCCACTGGGCCTAGGGGAGCCATGTCTAATCATGCTGGGCTACATGGCTATGATCTGGTTCTTCATTTGTCACAGAAACAGAAGCGACTGCACAATAACAGAGAGGATTCAAAAAGGATAGTTTGCTCTGCGTGCAGAAGCTTTGCAGAAGGGCTACATAGCCCAGGATGATTTGGTTATTCATCCGCCTCAAAAACATAAGCGGTGGCACGATAGCAGAGAGAATTCAACAACGACGTTTTTCCTTGCTTGCGGAAGCTTTGTGGAAACACGGAAGCACCCTCCTGGTCCAGGAGGTCCATTTCGACTCGAGCCAAACCCAACCCAAAGCGTGCGCGCGCCCCAAGTTGTTCAAGGATTGGAAGCCTCCAGCCAAGGCTCAACCTGAAGCAAACCACAGGCCTCGAGCCAGACTCAACCCAAACCTTACACTCACCTGGTCTAGATGGTCCGAAAAACAAACATGAAGACAAGAGCGTGATCACAGGTCAAGGAAACCCTAAACCGCAGAGTCCCCAGAGGTTGAGGCAAGGGTGGAGCACCAGCGGGTGTGGGATCGTACGGGTCAAGGTGCGCGCCTGGGTGCTTTCCGCACCACGCACTCGCTCGATGAATATCCCTTAAACCCTAAAACCTGAAACCCTTAAAACCTAAACCATGAACCCTAAATCTTAAACTTAGGATATGCCAGGGAAACCCTAAACCCTCAACCGCGTGGGAGATGCAAGGTCAGGGGATGGGCTTGCCAGACGCCAATGTGGCACAGAGCAGCTTTTCCTTGACGGCAGACCCTGACAGTGCTTCTTGGAAACAAAGACTTACTGGTGGCTAGTAGGGAATCAGGGAAGAGAGAGAGAGAGAGAGAGAGAGAGAGATATATATATATATTTGCGTATTTATCTATGCTGAAGGGTTTATAGGGTTAGTAGGGAATCAGGGAATACGTGTAAGAGTTTAGGGTTTACAGGGTTAGTAGGGAAGAAGGGACTCTAATCCCTATATAGTCGCTATGTAGTATCTTCCATTTCTTGCTATTACTCAGTAAGAATAAGGAGCCAAGTTATTTTCACTGATCGATGCATTGACTCGGTTTGTGGATTTTAGGCTTTGATTTCTGGGGTCGGTTGCATGGAATATAGGCTGGTTTGAACTGAATCACGTGCAGGGCATGGTGGTTGGGTGCTTGGGCGTTTTTTTGCCCTAAACCCCAGTTTGAAAGCCATACATGGGTGTTGAAGGCTTGCCCTTCTTGACGGGCCCCTGGGTAACCTTTCATTTTGCTGGGCTAATATAAGACCCAATATCTTAGGGGTGCTTGGGTTGTTTTTCATTTTTCCTCATTCTAGTCCCAAGAAAACAAGAACAGAATTTGCTTGGGTTCCAAGCTCAGCATAAATGTTAAACAACAAGGATAACCTTGGGAAAGCTCTAGATACTGGAACGCTGAGTGTCTGACTATAGCTAGGCATTCCGACGTAGATCGATAAGTGAATGTAACAGCACGGCCGCGGAGTCTCCGAAGCAACATGTTCCCCGTAAACGTGGATTTTTAGGACAGACCTTTTTTAGAAGGATTTTGGAAGTGCAGCACGCTAAAAGCAGTTGAGTTGCCACAAGCGTGTCGGATCTCTGCTTATCCAACCTTTGGTAGCTGTAGTGCCAAGTTTTTCCTTTTTCGGGGCAAGAAAGACTCCCGCCTCACTGTTGCACTTTCAGAGGCACAAGACGGAAGTCTACCAGCGAGGACAGACTCCACTCGCTCCGTGTTGAAAGAGGAGTGGCAAGACTTGGAGAGCAGCTTACAGACTCTGCAGACGCAAGTGCAGGCTAGCGGCTAGGGCTTTAGGGTTAGTATGCCATAATTACACAAGGAATCTAGGGCCATAGCTTGGGTAACTCCTTTGGCCTCTACGAAGCCCCCTGCAGGCGCTTGCAGATGACCACACAAAATCAGGCAGTTCTGCCAAGGACGGAGGGTTGAAGGGTTGCGGCTGAGGGTTAGAGCTCCCTCAAATGTAAGAACTTCAACCCTGTAGGATTAGGATTTTTTGAGGAGTGGCAGAAGTCCATGTACAGGGTTTATTTGTGGGGTTTATAGGGATGCCCAGGGCTTATACAGGGGTATATGGGGATGTAGCGGAGAGTTGCGAGGAAGAACGCGGAAACTGCAATGGAAACTGACCAAATACCAAGAATAGATGGTGACCTTTATGGACCTCATTTTTGGATTGAAGGCAATTATTGTGTGTATTTCGGAGGTCGAAGCATGTAGCTTTTCATTTTTTACAATGAGCCATAATTTTGAATGTTCATATCAATGACTAACCAGAGAGGGCTTGAGGTTCCAAAGACATAAACCCTAAATCCCAAACCGCCGCAAACCGTAGGTTTAAGGTTGAAGGAGGGGTCGCGTACAGAGCGCTCTTGGTACTGTAAAGGCCGAATTATCGACCGATATCATGGTCTTAGGTTCCTTGTAGCATTATAGTAGGGGTTTATAGGGTTCAGGGTTTAGGCTTTAGGGTTTGGGGTACCTCAAAAGACATCAACATGCTTTTGCTGATCAAAAACGTCTTTGCATCAGATGTCTGCCTTTAAGGGCTTCATTTCTCACATAATATTCGTAAGTGATTTTGCATGTAGGGAATGTTCCTGAAATCTAAAAAGGGAATTGTGTCAGAATTAGTGGGACGTTCCTGAAAGATCTCTTGGGGAAGGTCGATGAAAGAACCTTCCATGGCGTCATGGATGTTGACTTACACTGTAAAAACACCAAACTCAAACCCCAAACCCTAAAACCCCTAAACCCTGAACCTACACCCTAAAAACCACAAACTCTAACCCCAAACCCTAAAATCCCTAAATCCTGAACCTACACACTAAAAACCCCCAAACTCTAACCCCAAACCCTAACATCCCTAAACCCTGAACCTACACCCTAAAACCACAAACTCTAACCCCAAACCCTAAAATCCACCGGAAAAAACCACAAGCTCTAACCCCAAACCTAAAATCCCTAAACCCTGAACCTACACCCTAAAGACCCCAAACTCTAACCCCAAACCCTAAAATCCCTAAACCCTGAACCTACACCCTAAAAACCCCAGACTCTAACCCCATACCCTAAAATCCATCGTTAAAAAAAAAACTCTAACCTCAAGCCTAAAATCCCTAAACCCTGAACCCCCTAAACCGCTTGAAAGGGATGCCTCGGCTTCAGACGCCCTAGACTCGCCAACACGGTCCAAACCCTATCCGCGGTTTAAGGTTTAATTCAGGGTTATTATTGGGATAACATAGGGTAATATAGGGATAATGGAAAAGAACATGGAAACTACTATTTAGGGCTCAGGGTTTAGAGTTTAGGGTAGGGTTTAGGTTTCAGCTTTTTGTGGCAAGTCTACACACCTTAGCTTCAGCCCTTAGATCGTAAGCCGCCAAACCCTATCAACCTCAAGCCCCGAGATTCCGGACACTATCACCCCTAGACCTATAGTCCCCCTTAAGTAGATAGAATATGGCTTCGGGTATATTATAATAAGATGCCCATGTTACACCATATTCTATCTACTCAGGGGGGAGTATGTAACCCCCAACCGCTTTTCACCGTAAATGGTTTATCCCTGTACCCTGCAACCGCTAAACCCCAAACCATCAAACGGCCTTCCTATCTTCATAGCCAAAGAGCCCTGTCAACCCGCAACCCCCGCCCTAACCCAGAGGGTCCAAGTACCCAATAATTGGGTACTTGGGTTTTGGGCAACAGTAATTATAGTACAGGTTGTGGGTAAGTATATGGTTATTAGATACTTGGACCCTTAGGGTAAACCTAAGCCCTAAAGCGCGTGGCTTGTTCGGTTCCACCTCCGCCTCGCCTGCTTCGGATCAAAGCCCCAAAGTCTGCGTAGCGATTTAACGTATAGACGTAGGTTTGCAAGGCATTTTGAAGAATCCCCATAAACCCTAAATATATGCAATATATCTACCCTAAACAATACACTATATACCTACTCTAAACCCTATATTATATGCCTATCCTAAACCCTAAGCCTAAGCCCTCTACATACCTACCCTAAACCTTAAAACCCTATGCTATATGCCTAGCTTGAAACCAAAACCCTACATTCTTGTTGGATTGTTTGGGCAGTAAGAGAAGCCTGAGAGGCCGTTTCTGGGTTGCGGCGGGAGCAGCTAAGAGCAGTGACAAGGCTATTCAGGGTTGATAGAGTTTAGGGTTTAGGGGCTTAGGGCTTCCGATTTAGGGTTTAGGATATAGGGTTTAGGATTTAGGGTTTAGGGTTTAGGGTTTAGGATTTTGTTTTTAGGGCTTGGATTTAGCTGTTGAGAATGTAGTTAGGGCTTTGGGCGTTTGGTTCATCACTTAGGGTTTTTAGGGTTTAAAGGAGGTTTTTTTAGAGTGCATAGGTGTTATGGGGCAAAGGGTTTATACAGTGTTTACAGGGGTTTCTGGTTTTTGGTTTCATACGGTTTACCTAGTGTTTACTGGATGTATAGGGCTTATATGTTGTATAGTTCATAGGCTTTCGAGGTCATATCGTTGAGACCAGGGGTTCGGGGCTTGAGGTTTATAAAGTGTGGCGGCTCAGGATTAAGACGAGTCTTGGTGATGTGGGGCCCTAAACCCCCAACCCCGACAGAGTCGATTTTTTGGGGGCTTAGAGTTCGTGGCGGATAGTAGGTCATGCAAGAGAAGCCCTGAACTGAATATTATGATCTAAGTAGGTTTACTGTTCATAATCAAGAGGCTGAAGGTTAGGGCTTTGCGGTGTAGAGTTGAGGGCTTAGGCATAGGGTTGAGACTTGTCAGGCTTCGGTTTAGGGTTTCGGTTTTCGGCAAGTAGGATTGTGGGGTTATGTGCCTCAGGTGTAGCAGATCAGGTTTCAGGGTTTTTCGGATTAAGGACTTAGGGTGCAGGGTTTAGCGTTTAGATTTCTGAAATGGTAGTCTCCCAAATAAGGGGACCCCAATATAGACCCCAAAATACTATAATCCTTAATGGGGACACCAAAATGGTACTCCTAAGCATGGAAAGCCCCCAGCTGGTGTAGTGCCTTCTCTATCTTGGATGATTGCTAGAGTCTTTCTGAAAGGAGCCTTGGCACCGCAAACCCTAAATCCTAAACCCTGCACCATGTGAGCTATGAACTGAACTTAGGTTGGGGGGGACCTCGAGGGGACTATATAGGGTTTTGGGGGGGACCTATTAGAGACATTATATATTTAGTCCAGGGCTCACGGACATTGGGTTGTTTGGGGACGTTTGGGGGTAGCCACAGGCCACAATTCTGCTTCAGTTTATCTGAGCAGCCGGAAAGCGATTGTTTGTCTTGATCCGACAACAGAAGGCTCTGATAGAATGACATATGCTTTCCCAGGAAGTTTGGACCATGAGAGGTCCAGGTGAGCAGCACCTAGCTGCTGATCTTGAAGTGCGATGAGATAATCGGTTGAGTTGCTTGTTCAGATTGATCGCGGTTTTTAGTTTCGAGTCGTAGTGGTTCTATGAGGGTTACAGAGGGTTCGCGATAGGTCACACGTTTGAAGCTCAACGCCCCCGGTTTTAGTATAGGGTCTCAGTGGTTCTATGACGACTATGCTGGGTTACAGAGGGTTCGTGAGAGGTCACACGCTTGCCGCTCAACGCCCCCGCCCAGCCACTCGCAAAAGTACCGCCACTCCCGATTGGAGCTACAGCGGCAACCCCTCACCCTTCTCGGTCCTGTATCTGTTATGTGGGGGACCTTATTGCGTCCCCCATGATATCACGGACCCCTAATATGAGCCATAGTCCAAACTTCCAGTATCCCCGTTAGAAACCCTATAATATAGTCCCCACAGAAATCCCTATATAACTTCCTTTAAGAGTTTAGACAATAGCTCGTATATAGGGCATCCAAACAGGGGCCATACACTTGACAAACCTTCCATAGAAGTTCCCCAGTTCAGCGAGCCCTAGAGTAGTAGGTGTATGTGAGCCCCTTCAGGCCCAAAGTATATACTATGTACCTACATGGACCCTTTGAGTTCTTGCTGGTCAGGGCATCTACGCTGTGGCGGAGCATGACCTGGAGAGTGGACTCGTTTGGCTGCTTTCTCTCCAAGGAACTCATACGTGTGTTTAGGGTCTAGGGGTTTAGGACAAGACAAGAATGATAACGAGAACAATAGTAACAACAATAGCATCACTAATAAAAACTACGAAGGTAGAGGAAGCTTGCGAAGAGTGTATAGCGAGCGTTGCCAGTAGTAGTTGTTTGGATAGGGTGGCAGGAGACATCTTCCACTGTTGTGTGTGTTATGGCTCTTCTTCTATGAAAGTTTTCTTGAATGCCCACCTGCAGAATTACCTACATGGATATGTGTATATATACAGATGCATGTCCTGAGGATGCCTACGGGTACTTCTATTTTGAGAAAGTCCTTCTATCGGTCACGTTGGATAGGGGCGAACTTCAAATACATATGCCCGGTCGCTGTGTGCCAGCATTGGTGAACCTCAGGAAGCCTTTCGTTCGCCAAAGTGGTTGCTGAAGCATTTCAAGCAGGGATTAGCAGCGGAACTAGGCATGAATCTCTTTTTTATTGGGGTCTCTTTCTGAAAGGGTTGAAGCTACTGTAGTTCGACGACCCCTCACCCAAGTTCGTTTTCAAGTCTTAGAATTGTAAACCCTAAACCACAACTAGTAGTTTCCATTTTATTTTCCATTATCCCAATATGACCGCTATGCCTATATAACCCGTTTAACAGGAACCCCTGAACCCTGAAGGAAGTTCAACAGTCCGAGTGGGACGAAGACAAGAGCTCAAAGTTGACGGAGAGCTTCGTGGGCCAGAGCCTCCAGACGTTGCAGTCTGAAATGGAGGCTAGGGTTTAGGGGGTTTAGGGTTTAGGCTAACCCTAAACCCTAAACCCTAAATAATAAATGTATATATGTATATATAGGGTTTAGGGTTAGGGAGGTGGGAGCTTTAACTGCTTTGAGTGAAAGTTCATGATAAGACATTACTTGGCATAGGGTTATATCTAAGATAAGAAGTATGGGCCCCTAATATGGGCGCTTGGGCCTTTACGGGGGATTCTAGTGGCCTTTCACTCCTTGTTGCCTAACGTCCATACACCCCTAAACCTTAAGCCCTGAAGCCTTAACCCCTAAACCCTTAACCCCTAAACCCCCTTTCACCCCTAAACCCGAATCTCCCCTAAACCCACTTTTCACCCCTAAACCCGAAACCCCCCTAGCAAATGCAGGAGGCCCGGGCGGAAGCGGAGAAGGCCCAGGAGGAGATCAGAGAATGCGAGGCCTCAACTCCTTGCGGTCTTACCTGTGGATTTGCGTGTTTCCCTAAAATGAGCTGTAGTCTAAACTCATTAAAAAGGGGTTGTATATGGTATTATATAGGGGACTACTATAGGGGTTATTAAGAGGGATACTAGGAGTTGAGACTATAGCTCAAATAGGGGTGCCTTCGAGGGGTTCCCCGTAATAAGGCCTATAGCATTTTCCCCTCTGTGTACGGAAGCTGCCATGCAGGTATTTTTCGGCCTTGAGCTTCAGGGCTTTAGGGCTGTGGCCTTGGGTTTAGGCTTTAGGGTTTAGCTTCTCAGCGAAGACGAGGCCCCCTGAGGGTAAGGGTATATCAGGATGGTTAGGGGAGCTTGGTGGTCTAGGGTGTAGGGCCTAGGGGGATGTTATAGACTTAGAGGTCCTGTTCAGAAGGGCTAATTAATGCTTTCATGCTACAAGCGTGCAGAGGTCGGCAAAAATTGGGGTTCAAGTCTTGCCGTCCCTTCAAGCAGCTCTGAGCGTACGTAGTTTTTGTTTTGTACATGGCTTTATGCACACAAAAATGGAATCTTGATCGTGAGAAGCATCCATCTGCAAGCTTGTGTTGGTATGTCTCCCATCCTGTCCCAAAGGGTCCATGTAGCAACGTAGCTATATCATATATATATATACATATATTTAGGTCCCAGAGGGGCTCCCATGTAACTGATTTAGGGCCAGAGTATGTACTATATAGCTACATGGGCACATGGGCCCCTTTCGTGTGATAGGTGGCGCTGCGCAGCCTTCAGGAAAAGGAGTTGCAGCAGCGTATGGATGTATCGCGTTCGGAGGCCGGACGTTGCCTCCAGTGAGTGCAAGAAAGGTTGGATACAAAACAGCATTTAGAGTTTCGGGATAAGGGTTTAGGGTTTAGGGCGCTTCTTGGTCTTGGTTGGTGCTTCAAGGTTCAAGTCAGCTGTAGCCTGAACTGCTGGTTATATAGGCGGTTATACAGGGGACCATGATAGGACCCATGAAAGAGGGATACTAGGAGTTTGGATTATAGCTCATCTAATACGTAAGTGCTTGGAAGGCCATTGGGACTTAGTGGGTTGGTTACTGTATCAGTTATCATAGAGCTTAACGTGGATCTAGAAGCATACTTACTATGTCCTCTGCAACTCACTGGTTCTTAGTAGGGAATATGGGAATATCTGTATATACATATATATATATGTATCATATATATATATAGTCTAGGGATTTGTATTCCCTCATGCCCTACTGAGAACCAGCAAGTAAGCCAAACAAAGAAACTTTTCTGGGAGCCGGGGATGGTAGTCTTCCATATTGGGTTTAGGGTTAAGGACTTATGCATAGGGGTTCCATATTGGGGTTGATCCCCCTAAGCCCTAAACCCTAAACCGTTTTCTGGGGGAAAATGGGATCCTCTAGCCAGATAAGGGAACATATAAGGGAAGTCCAGGACCTACCGTTTTGGTAATCCCTATCGGCATAAAAAAGACCCTGTTAGTGGTCATATTGTTGGGATAACCCGAAGCCCCTGTCTACCCTTTTTTAGCGTGCCCAACTTAGTGATTAGTATCTTCAAAGTTCGATACACCGCCCAGGCTACTATAGGACCTATAGCTACTGCTTGTTTGGCTTTTTGGCTTCACCCGCAAAAAAAGTGTTTGCCAGGAGGCCTTGCAGGAAGCCCTAAGACACGCCAGAGAGGATGTCCGGGTGCTTCAGGAGTTGGATGCTTTTCTGGGTTGCTGTTAAGGAACTTAACTGCTGCTTTCCACGGAAGATACCAAGGATGCTATCAGGGGCGGGCCGGATTTGTTCATTGCGATTGTTTCTTCTCCGTGTAAAGGTAGGCCCAGTCCAGTCATTTCTTCATAGAAAACACTCGGCTCGGATAGTAGTCGTCAGCCAGAGGGCGTTTGAGTTGGTTATCAGAGGTGCAGAATTTGTTACATGCGCGCGCAGGAGGCCAACTGGCAGAAGGAGGCGGAGTGCGACCGGCTTGAGCAGCTTCAGGCCAGTGCCCGGAGGTTGGATCATATGCAGGCCGCGCTGGGGGCGGCAGAGGCCAAGTGCCAAGGAGCGGAATTGGCTTGCTTGGAGCTTCGGCAAGCAGAGGGACGTTTGGGAACCGAGGAGGCCTTACTGCAAAGGGCTGCTGAGGAGGTGCAAGCAGAGGCCTTCGAATTCAACGCCAGGCTTTGTCGGCTCAGAGAGCAAGACCTGTCGAGACGACGCTACTGGGAGTCACTGCCGTCAGTGGCGGCCGAGAAGCTTTGCAGTAGGCGTGAGGAGCTCAGAGGGTACCGAGCTCGCGCCCAGGCAGTGAGACGCCTGATGAGGGAGCATGAAGCCAGGGAGCATGCCCGGCAGATCGCAGTGGTTTACCTGGCTGAGAGCTTGACCAGTTTCCAGTGCGATGCCCCTGAGCATACACAGGTGGCAAAAGAGATGCTGACAGAGCATGTGGCTTTGGTCCGGAGGCTCCAGGCAAGGAAGTGTGACCTTGAGAGTCGTTGCGACCGCGAGCGTCGCGAGCGTGCAGCCCTTGAGCGAAGGCTCGAGGCAGCCACAGAGGGAGGAAGCCCAACTTCAAGCCTGGCCTCTCCCGCGCGGTCCCACATGCGCTGTGTGGCTCGGACCATCTCACGCCCGGCGCTCTAGTGAAGCGATGGCCAGCCGATGGCCAGGCAGTGGTCGAGTGCTGTTTGCGTCTTCAGGCATGTTTCACTGGATGCTCAAAATGCTCCTGCCAGATTGGACAACCGCTGGTTGTCTCGTGTTGACACATGTGCCGTGCTACCACACACGTTTCTGGTGAAAAGGGGAGTGCAGTCGTGGCAGCAGTGGAAGGTCGGTTGCGACATTCAAGCCTCCCTCGTGCTTAGGAAGTCCTTTCTGGTCTTCATTGATTATGCGGTGCCCCACCCCGCATAGTGAAAAGACTCCACGCTGTATGGAGACTTACCTATCGGCGTCCTCTTGCCAGGATCAGGAGCAGCCGGACAGTACGGCAGGGAGCTGGACAGCCTTCGGGGCAGCCACGCCGGCAACCAGGCTCAGCAAAATCACGTGTTCGCTGGCCTTGGGGAGAAGTTGGGAGGGGCCATTAAGATGAAGCACTGTCGAAATTAGGGACCGCAGGAATACATTCGGTTGGGTTGAGGGCTTCCTTTGGACGAAGGGATCATAAAAGAGCCATTTTGAGAAATTCCCGATGCATTATGGACCTAATGACAACTTGAGAAGATATGGCAAAAGATGTTGTAGCAGTGGTAGGGCGAATGCTTGAATACTTTGTAACCATTGCAGAGCTGTGACCGTTCTCGTGCTAGCATCAGCAGCATCAACGGCTTGGACAAACAGGGTTGGAAGTCATCATGGATGGGTCCAACGCGCATGCTCAAAAGGTTGAGGTCAACCAAAACTAGGTACCATTTACTATATTGACAGCTAGGGCTTCTTGATGTTTGTATGTAGGGCGGGAGGTGCGCCCCTCCTTCTGGCGATATCTTGCGCTCGTTCTTTGCGGCCTGTCATTTTCGCTCCTATCGTGTGCACGCGCTCAGTCCTTGTGGAAGTGCCAGTTCAATGACCGAACAGCCTTCAGTTAGCTTCAGTTTTGATGCCGTTCGGCAGCACGTTTGTGTAACATGCGTTGCTACTTGCTACTCAACGTTCCTCTCAGGGCTGGTAGAACCTACAGTCCCGGAATCTGCCTCAGCAAGTGCCCCAGACTTGGTACTCCTTGCCATAAGTTAGGTGGACCCCCCCAACCCAGTAATAGTGACTATAAGTGATGCTTATGACTGTATCAGGGTCCTTTTATAGCCCTATTATATCACACCCTACACCCTAAATTCCAAAAACCCGCCTAAAAACCCTATTAGAGGGTGGGGGGTCCACCTAAGCCATACGACTGATTCACCACTTCTTCTGCTGCTATGCTCAGGGCTTGGCTTGCGGCGCTGCCCCGGAAATCCTAAAGGCGAAACCCCTTGCCCTAAACTTCGCCATGCTGGTTCGGTTCAATTGCGTTAGGGTTTAGGGTATGTTGGGGATTTAGGGTTAGGGGTTAGGGATCCTTTATACTTTTTAGGGTATGGGATGCCGTGTTAATGTAGTTAATGTAAAAAGGATCCTTGCTCTTTGTATGGTAATGTGGGCAAAGCATAGGGGTTGCCAATATTACTCTTCCCCAAGTGGAGGAGGGCAACAAAGGGACTTGCAATAGAACCCTAACCCTAAACCTTATACCACAGCTGCAGACTCTCCAAACCCTGGCTCTTGCGCAGGCGATGGCTGGAAAAGCTGCTCCTCGACATGAGCCCTTGAGGGTTTAGGGGGGAGGGTTTAGGTTTAGGCAGAGCCTTGTGGTACTTAAACCTACCTCTCTCTCAGATCCGTGCGTAAGAAGTGATGTATGAGGGTTCCCAAAAGCAGGGGCCCCTTTTAGAGGTCCCCATAATGAAGATGATGATGTATTGGGGTCTACATGGTATGGACCCAAAAGCCAAGGAAGAGAGGTAGGTAGTAGGGAACAGCAAATAGCATGAATGCAAAACGGATAGCAATGTCACACCAGCCAAACATTTTCGAGAACCGTGTGGCTGCCACGACCGTGCTGTACAGCCCGAAAGGCCAAGCAAAACTCTGCAAAGTTGACCCTGAACCCTAAACACTAAACCCCCCAACCAACCTCAGGCAAACGCTTTCTGGCGCTGGACATCTTCGAAAAAGCTACGGTGGTGCTTTAGACTTCGAGGCCTGCGAAAAGTGAGGGCATTCTTTGCTTCTGCTGGAGGGTCTGGCGGACTTAGTAAGTAGGTTAATAGTTAGCATAACTGCGGAACAAGTCTACCGCTCTGCCACCTTAGGCATTCAAGTGCAGGCCCCTCAATAACCTCTATAATACTCCCTGCGTAAACCCCTATATAACTTAAACCCAAAACCCTAAACCCTCAGGCCCCGTGCCCATGCGCAGACGGTTAAAGAGTCCTCGGGTTGAAAGAATCCTATACAACCCTAAATAGTGTACGGCTTCCATTTTCTTCGCCACTACCCCTATATAAGCCATTGCCTAAACTCCTAGTATCCCCCTGAATGACCCTTAAAGTATTCCTTTAGACAACCCTCTCTAAGGGAGTTTAGACTCCAGCTCACATGAGCTATAATCTAAACTCCTAGTATCCCCCCTTAACAACCCCTATCAACTCCCCTATACAATCCCTTATATACCCCACCATTAAAAAGTTTCAACCCTAAACCCTATATAACCCATTATATAACACCCATTTTAAGGAGTTTAGACCCTAAACGCTACACAATTCCCTACGTAACACCCTTTAAGGAATTTAGATTCTATAGCTCACATGACAAGAGACAAAAGGGCTTAGGAGAGCCATAAACCTTGGTTTGGGGTGCAGCGGCCTACTTTACTTGGTTTAAGGTTTAAGGTTTAGAGTTTCAGGTTTAGGGTTTAAGGTTTGAGGTGTTAGGTTTATAAGGTTTAGGGTTTAAGGTTTAAGGCTTAGAGTTTCAGGTTTACGGTTTAGGGTTTAGGGTTTAGAGTTTCAGGTTTAGGGTTAAGTGTTTAAGGTTTAGGGTTTAAGGTTTCGGGTTTAGGGTTAAAGGTTTCAGGTTTAGGGTTTAAGCTTAAGAGTTTCAGGTTTAGGTTCAATGTTTAAGGTTTAGGGTTTAAGGTTTCGGGTTGCAGGTTTAAGGTTTCGGGTTTAGTGTCCAGACAACCCTGCAAGGGTAATGCAGCTCTTCCAGCCTCACCATGTCTGAACTAACGGCACATTTGCGGCATCTGCATTTGGCAGATTGTACCATGCTGCATTCGTCACACAGACAGCAGCAACATTTGAGGTGAGGACGTCCCACATATGAGCTATAATCTAAACTCCTAGTATCCCCCTCAATATCCCCTATAGGAGTCCCCTATATGATCCCCTATATAAAGGAGTTTAGACTATGGCCCATATGTACACCCTCTTTTGCCCTGTCACCCACGCACCGAGGAGATCTCAGCCATTTTGTGTATTCGGAGCCTCAAGTACGTTACCCCTGAAGCAGCCCAGGTACACGTGGGTCATGTTGTCCATGTAGTCAAAGCTTGCTTCAACCTCTTTCATTTTCTGAAGAGGTTTCGCTGTTGGAGAGTTTCTGGTGGCTGATGCCAATCCCCGGCCCTTGAGTGCACCTTCAGAACCTGCCCCAGCTCCAAGCGGGCCTTCATCCGCGCCAGCTGCAACGACCCACCGCGATAAATTGTGAAGGTGAAGTAGCTGGACAACATTCCAAAACCCTGACACTTCAGCCTGATTACTATTGCTGGAGCAAGGCCGTAGCTCTAGAAAAATGTTTGACAAAGAAGCTCACAGGAGCAATATAGATCCGCTAATGCCTGTTCGAACTCATACTGATTGAAGATCCGCCGGTGGCAGCGTGTGCTGTTTGCTGTGAGTGCTTCTACGTAGTAGATGATCGTCTTCTTGCAGATGGCTGGGTCTTGTGACACCCTCCCCCTCACCTTACACATGCCGTTATATTCCATTTGGAAAGGGAGTTCTTCAAGACACCTATATGCCTAAATATACAGAACCCCTCGTGACGACCCCGACAATTCCATAAGAGTCCTCACATATCTCAGCTCCCAATTTTGGGAACATACTCCAAGACCCCAAACTGCAGGGGAAGGGTTGGCTGCTCTGCTGCAGGCTCCCCGAATGTCGTGGATGGAGGTCGCGGTCAGTATAGCAGATATGAAGACAAATGGGCATTTCCAACAACAGGGGTCTTCCTTATGGGGTTTTCCAAAATAAGAGGTCAGTGAAGCTCCAAGATACCCTCACAAAGGAGCATCCTTGTCATAGCAAACGGATCCCCACCAAAGGGATCCCTGATGTTGGAAACTCCCAGAGAGTGGCTCCCTTAACCCCAATCCTTAGAAACCCCAATGCTTATAAATCCTAACCTTAAACCCTAAGCTCTAAAGCCCAAGCCAAGGGGGTGGCAGTCGTACCAGCATAGGTAGACCAGAGGATGAGGGGCGGTTGTGGAGAGTCGAATTGCTCCCTGATCTGCTGCAAGGTTAGGGGTTTGGGGTTTAGGGACTTATACTCATGAGTATTTTCAGGAGTGTCGCAGCAGCGGGAGAAGCGGAAGTCACAGCCATACTGTGGAGGGTTTCATTTCTCGAGCATCCAAGCGTTTGCATGGGGGTTCGGATGCCTTGCAACCCACATGCGTACCCTAAACCCTAATTAAACTCTAAACCGCGCGGCTGAGGGTAGCCTAAGTAGTGGCTGGGCGTTTCTGATGCAAGGACGACAGCCCCGAGAAGGCAATGTCGCCGATGTCTCCGAAAAGTGAAGGCCACCTGAGTAGTACTTATGATGCAGATACAATTGTCCCGAATGTGGGTAAGTAAGATTACGGGCTCCTTTTGGCTACTGATATTCCATAAGAAGCATAACTTCAGCTGCTTCAACCAACAATGACACTACCTACCTGGATGGGAAATGGGGAAGGGCTTATTCATCGCTTCCTAATGCTGAGCGCCCCCCAACCCCTCGAGTTTGTTGCACCTGCCGTGTATATATATATATATATACATATGGTTCATGGGTGTATATATAGATATATGAAAATATATATCTGTATATCTATATAGCTATCTATATATATATATATCTACCTATCT